>RJWT010000768.1:15229-58229 GCA_004365215.1 Cuniculus paca | reverse complement strand
TGTCTATCTAGAGTATCTTTCAGTATTCTTTGCAGAGTTGGTTTGGTGGTCATAAAGTTCTTCAGCTGCTCTTTGTCATGGAAGTATCTTATTCCTCCATCAACTTTGAAGGATAGTTTTGCAGGGTACATCAGTCTGGGTTGGAAGTTGTTTTCCTTTAGGACTTGAAATACTTCACTCCATGCTCTTCTTGACTTCAGTGTTTGTGTTGAGAGGTCTGCTGTGATTCTGATGGGCTTCCCTTTATAGGTGATTTGTTTCTTTTCTCTCACAGCTTTTAATATTCTGTTCTTATGTTCAATTTCTGGAATGCTGATAATTATATGTCTGAATGTTGATTTATTTTGGTTATGGCTAGTTGGAGTTCTATATGCTTTACTTATGTGTATGTCGGTTTCCTTTCCCATGTTTGGGAAATTTTGAGCCATGACTTCTTTAAATAGTGATTTTATATCATTTGTGTTTTCTCCTTCTTTTTCCTTTACACCTATTAGTCTTATATTGCTTTTCTTTGCATCATCTTGCAACTGCTGAGTTGCTATTTCCTGATTCCTTGTTATTTTTAAAAGATGTTTTCTTTCTTCCTCACTAGCTGCTATCGTGTCTTCGAGGTCTGAAATTCTATTTTCACATTCATTAAGGCGGCTTTGCCAGCTTTCAATGGCATTCTTGATTTCCTGGGTATCTCTTTGAATCTGTTTCATGAATTCTAATTCTTTCTTGTATTCTTCATTCAAGGTTTCCATCCTTTTGTAGTGTTCCTGTATTTTTCCAACTATATCTTGTTTAGATGTGCTTAGCATTTCTTTCATTACATTTACCATCTCTTGTTTTACCTGGGAAATCATTTCTAACCTCATTTCCTTTAGAGTTTCATAGAGTTTTTTCTTTACTTTGTTTGCTATCATTTCAGAAGTTTCAGGTGTGTGGCTCGTATTCTCTTCGGTGTCCGTGTCTCTTTGGCTTGTTTTGGAAGGACTGGAGGTGCAAGGTTGCATTTTGCTCTTTCGTTTTGTCATTTTCCTGTATTCTACAGCAAGCAGCCTATCCCTTTGTCCAGTGGAATGTGCTCTGATCAGAGCCTCGTCTGCCTTCCGTCTGAGCTGGTTACCAGAGAGCAGCGTTTCCCTTTGTCCGATGGAATGCGCTGAGAGCAGAGCCTGCCTCTGCCTTCCCTCTGAGCTGGTTACCAGAGCGCAGCCCTTCCTGTTGTTGGAATGCGCTCTGTGAAGACCCTGCCTCTGCCTTCCCTCTGAGCTGGTTACCAGAGAGCAGCCCCTCCCGATGTTGGAACGTGCTCTGTGTAGAGCCTGCATCTGCCTTCCCTCTGAGCTCCTAACCAGCAAGCAGTGTTTCCCTTTCGAGAAATCATTGTTAAAATTCATCAGAAACCAGAAGAGACCCAGAATAGCAAAGGCAATTCTGGGCAACAAAGACAGGGCAGGAGGAATCACAATCGCAGACTTGAAATTATACTACAAGGCTACCATGATAAAATCAGCATGGCACTGGAATAAAAACAGACCTGAAGATCAATGGAATAAATTAGGAGATGCAACCACAACTGCAAACCCACTCAGCCATGTTATCTTTGACAAAGGCGCCAAACATGTTCACTGGAAGAAGGATAGCTTCTTTAATAAGTGGTGCTGGAAAAACTGGCTTTCCATGTGCCAAAAACTAAGACTAGACCCATGCCCATCCCCATGCACTAAACTAAAGTCAAAATGGATTAAAGATCTAAATATTAAAACAGAAACTCTAAATCTGCTGGAAGAAAAAGTAGGTAGAAATGTTGAAGACATATGGGTAGACAGAGAATTCATGAACAAAAATCAAACTGCACAGGAAATACTTCCCAGAATCAACGACTGAGATCTCATCTTATCAAAAAGTTTTACATGTGAAAAGAAATCTCCAACAGAGCGAAAAGAAAACACACGAATTGGGAAAAAATCTTAGCCAACTGTCCCTCAGACAAAGGACTTCTATCTAGAACATATAAAGAATTTAAAAAAATCAGGTCCCCAAAATTCAAAGACCCAATCTATAAATGGGCATCTGAGATGAAAACACACTTCTCAGCTGAAGAAATACAAATGCCAAATAAATACATGAAAAAAATGTTCAGCATCATTGGTCATTAGAGAAATGCAAATTAAAACAACTCTGAGATTCCATCTCACTCCAGAAAGAATGGCCAGGATCGAGAAAACCACCAATAACAAATGCTGGAGAGGCTGTGGGGAAAAAGGAACTCTTCTGTTCTGTTGGTGGGAGTGTAGACTGGTGCAACCACTGTGAAAATCAGTCTGGAGGTTCCTCAAAACCTAGGATTGGAAGTCCCATTTGACCCAGCTTTTCTATTTCTGGGCATATTCCCAGAAGAAGTGAAATCATAATGTCACAATGAAATATGTGCACCCATGTTTATAGCAGCACAATCTTTAATCGCCAAATCTTGGTAACAACCCAAATGCCCAGCAACTGAGGAATGGATAAGAAAGATGTAGTATTTTTATACAGTGGAGTACTCCTTAGCTGTATATAAGGATCACAATGAGGTTTTTATAGGTAAATGGATGCAACTTAAGACCATACTCATAAATGAAATAAATCAAACTTGCACGTATAAACAGTGTATCATCTTTCTAGTGTAAGAAGCTGAAAGAGTAAATAAGATACAAAATCTTCAATAAATATTGTGTAAGGGTAAGAAACTGCTCAAGTGGAAAAAAAAACTCAGGGAAAAGGAGAAAAGAGAGAAGGGAAAAGAAAAAAGATATAAATTTGTATATATATGCTTAAGATAGGTAAGATGATTGTACTAATTCTGTTAGTTCTTGGAACAAAACAGTTAACATTCATAGGATTAGATCAATTTTGCATGTTTGCATCTGGCAATATGAATAACTCTTTTGAAGATAACTATGCAAAATAACAACCTTTGTTATGGTCCTACCATCTTGTTTTGAAAACCTATATTGTTATTGTTTTGGGCTCTTTGTCATTTTTATTTATTGATTCTGTTGTTTCTTGTATTTTGTTTTGTTTTTCTCTCTTATACAGAAAGGATAGATGTATATGTATAGGCTTATACATGCCTAGAACTTTTCCTAAAGAGTTTACAAGAATTGATTTAATTATGTGTGATGGTATGAACAGCTACTTTGAAGAATATAAGACATTATGGTAGCCATTGCTGATTTTCTATCATCTTGTTTTGAAGTCCAATAGTGCTTTTATTGTTTGTTTTGATTTGTTTTAGTCTGTTTTCTATTATTTGATTTCAACATATGTGAAGGCATGGATAGCTATTTTGAAGAGAAGAAGAGACATTATTGTAACCATCATTGATTTTCTATTGTCTGGTTTTGAAGCCTGTAGTGCTTTCATTCTTTTGTTTTGTTTGAATTTATTGTGTGTGAAGGTACGGACAACTATTTTGAAGAAAACAGGAGACATTATGGTAGCCACTGTTGATTTTATGCTGTCTTGGTTTGAAGTCCTGTATTGCTTGCATTGTTCTGTTCTGATCTTCTTTGTTCTGTTCAGTTCTGTTTTGTTTTGTTTTAAAACAAAAAGAAAGAAAGAAAGAAAGAAAGAAAAAAAGAAAGAAAGAAAGAAAGAAAATGGCTTGTGGGAAGAGTTTGGAAATGTTCAGAGATGTTGCCTGAAAGAGAAGAGCTGGAATGCCTCAGGCTCTTCTGTTTGGGAGAGTCTGCTCAGAGTTCAGAAGACCAGAAAGCTGACACAAATGCTCCTGGTAAAGACCAGGCTTGGGGGATTTCTCCTGGGAAGGAGAACTGCTTTGGGTGCTAGATGATGTACATTATGTCTTGGCAAAAAGTTTGTCTGTATTTTACTTATGTCCAAAGACTTTGCCTGAGACTAAAATTAAAGGTGGTGTACTAATTAACCTAACAGAAGAAATTCCAAGGCAGTTGAGTGTTGAGGCTGTGGTGTGGCTATTGTTGGAGGCTTTTAGCTAGATTTATGTTGCAAATCAAGAGCAAAGAGCTCAACAGGATGATTTAAATTGTTGTGCATTTGACCAGAAAGAAAGCTCCAGTAAAGCTGTGGACTGCAAAGATAGATCTGAGGAAATCTGGATTGCTGAGAAGGAATAGGAGAATAGAAAAGATGGCCTGAAGGCATCACAAAAAGCAGAAAGTCTCTATCCTTTGCAGCCTCAAAAGTGCAAAAGTTTAAGACTTTTCTTTAAGGAGAAACCTGCAGAGCACTGTGTTCCAGAATGGTTGTGGCTGCATCTGGTTCCAGAATGGCAGCAGCATAGAAAGTTTGTACCTCAGAATTGAATTTAGAGTGCCCAGCAATCAAGGCACTCGACCCCTACAGCCAAGAGAGAGGAAAGCCTGGGTACTGCTCCAGCTGGCAGCAGACCTTGGCATCATCCCTGTGGCTCTGGTTTTAGATGCATGCGGCATGCAAGAGTTATGGGGTTAAAAGGGCTTCCCACCTCAATTTTAGAAGGCCTGGGATGCCAGGCAGTGTGCTACTGAGAGGGCAGTGTGTGAAGCTGTGAGTGTGAAACCAAAGATGCAGCGGTGATCCTAGATGTTTGGAAAAGCCAGGAATGTGGATCATCTAAGTAAAGCTATAAGGAGGGAGCAAAGCATGCCTAAGAGAGAAGCTGTGGGAACTCTAACCACTAGAAGTGCACCCCTGGGGATTAGCTAAAAAAAAACTTTGAGCTAAATAAACTTTTCCTTAATTTTGGGTGTTGGATATTTTGTCCCAGCAATGAAAGAAAAGTAACCAAGACAGTGCATGAACTCCTGGCCACTTGTTTGATAGCTAGTGAGTCTGCTCTAGCAATTCCAGACTGGGCTTTTCAAACATGTCCACCATGGTCAGTTGCTGGTGTTGCTGCTGCAGATAAGGTTCTGCTTAGTTTGGCTGGAGGTGGCTGCCCTCCCCTAGGAAGCTACCAGGTGATCAGTCCTTCCAGAGTCCTCTGGAATACCTGTGCTGGAAGACAAGAAATGCCTTTCTGGGTCGCTGACCTGAATTCATCTGGATCCAGTTGGTCCCTGGGCATCTCTGCTGATCTGGAGTCTCATGTTGATGGACATCTGTGCGAGGTAGGATTGGAAGCCTTAAATCAAGGGACTTTCATATCTAAGATGGACCTTTTTGTCTTCTGTTGATGGGGAAACTGATGACCAAGTACAAGGAAAAACTGAATGAAGTATAGAATTCAGCCATTGGGACTCATGGTTTAAATTACTGTCTGTAATTGCAGGGGTCCCCACATGGTAGTCCTCTCAGGTCATCTGAATGCTTGTTGATCATGCAGATTCCTGCGGCACCTCTGTGAGATTCTGATTTTTGTCAACACTCTGGCTCAGCCCTCAGCAATGAAAATATAAAGTGAGTCCTCTGTGTAATTAAATTTTTCTAGTGGACTCATGAAAAAAGTAAAACCAGAGAAATTTTAGTAATATATGTATTTAATCCAATATTGGCACATAATTATTTTAAATATGATCTCTTAAAAGGTAACTAAAGCATTACTTGACCTTTTTGGTACTATATCTTTAGCATTTGATATACATTTTACAGCACACCCTCATTTGCATTCACCACATTTCAGTGTCAAAAGCTGCAGTGATAGTGACTCTTCTATGGAATGGTGCAGATCTGAAAGTTTCCTTTCCAATCCGTAGAACTTTTCTTAAGAAGGCAGCAGCCAACAAATTAGTGAAGTTGCCGTTGCTAGATGCATTCAAGTGTCTGGTTTTGTAAAGCTCAGAATCCAAGTGCCGTGCCATGTGAGCCTTGTTAAGGTTATGGGCACATCACTGACTCAGCACGTCAGAGGAGAGTTGTGTTTACACAGAAAATGCGCAGGTGACTATTGGCCACAGAATGATACAGAGATTTTGAAACTACGTGCCATTTGTGTAACACTGAGTGTGTGAGCGTCCATGCACGGACTGTTGTGCAAGCACTGGAACTCCATGTGCTGGAATCATGAGCACCAGTGAGGTGTTTGAGTGGAGGTTCAACCAGGAGCAGCTAAAAGGTTTTCCAATTTAATCCGTAAATGTAGTTGGGGGATTTTTGCACATGAATCAACTTGTTTGGCTTGAAAACCCTCTCTGTGCTCTGCCTCTGGCCCATTCCCTGGCTCACAAAGGTGCTCTGTGTGTACATTTGCAGGGAGTTGGAAGAGGTGTGTGGAAGTTCAAGGCAAGCTTTCCTGAGAAATGCAGCACCAGGGAGTCAGACTGGAAAGGCAGGAAGGGTTTCCTGTTTGAATTTCCATTCTTTTCCAAGAAGTACTTTTCCCAGAATCGAGGGTAGAATCACAGTTCAGTTCTAACAAGATTGAGGCACACATGATGGTATATACACCTCTGTGTGTGTGCACATGCATGTGTGCATATGTGTATATTTAATATATATAAATGTAATCTGTCAATCAGTGATTAGATATATTTGGAAAGTAATTGTAAGGATATCAACTTTTATAATCTGCTTCTCATCTTGTAAAAAATAGTCTATCTTATGTTTCATTTTGATTAAGGAAAGAAAGAAACACAATGAGCATTAGAAGAGGACTGGGTGTCTTGTACTAGCCTGTGCTTGGTTGTCTCGTGTTTTGTAGCCCATTCTAGTGGATTCTACTGTGAGGGCTCTGGTGCTGATGGACAGTGAAAGAGGAGGAAATTGGAGCCCGCAGTAATATCATAATAAGAACTTACCAAACTTTGACTATGTCTAAGATCCCTTACAGGACTGATCCCATTGAATCCTAACTCCATACAGAAGACACTGATACATACCCCACTTAAGTATGGAGGGAACTGGAGCACAGAGCCCAATTGAGATGGGGCAGAAATGGGGTTCAAAATAAGATCTTACCCAAAAGACCACACCCTGTTATGCTTGGAAGTGGATTTAAATGTCCTCGCACCAACTTGCCACTCAAGTGGACATCTCTGACCTTCCAGCCCACTGCTCATCCAGCCCCTGCTTAAATACATGCAGTCCAGCCTTTCCACTTGGCAGTTTACTCTCTACTAAGCAGAACTCTGTGGTCTGAGATACCTCCAATTCTGGGTGTTTTCCAGGCATTATTTTGCTTCTTCTGGTTCAGCATTTTGGTACTTTTAACGTTGAGGGAGCCGCAACAGAGCCTGTGCTTTTGTGTGACTTTGCCTCTAAGAGTGAAAGCCGCAATACAACAGCCCGGAGGAGACAGACCGTTGGGTGCTACAGCAGCCTCAGATTCCAGAGGGCTCCTCTCGCAGTGGGTTGCATCCTGCAGCCCATGCAGAAGCCAACGCAGCTGAATGACCGATTTCTGCCCTTTCCCCATGGCACTCTTCCTTTAACTTTGACATGCAGGCTGAGGGAGAGGAGGCACAGGTGCAGAAAACTTCCAAGAGAGCCAGCCGACATGTTCTCTCCAGTGTTGTCTAGTTCCTATGAATAGCCTGTGTCCAGTCTTCTTTGGTGGAAATGAGTTGTGGCACATGGACATGTTTTGAAAAATTAAGAGCATCATATAAGACTCAGTACTATTATCTTTTCTGACTAGCATTGCTTCTCTGGAATTCTTGGCTTTCCCCCATTATTGTGAAACTGCTCTTCAAAAATGAGTTGAACTTCTTGTAACTACTTATAACTTGCTGAGCACTGCTGGCTGCCCTGATGAAATGCTCCATAAAAACAACAAGCAAGTGCTCACAACCACTGGAGATGGTTCTTGGCTAGGGTGAGGAATAGGCTGGAGTAGAGAGAGAGACAGTGGGCTCCCTGGAAGTCTGTTTTGTTATAAGTACCCTGCTATGGATGTGCCAAAGGGGAGGAAAAGCCTATGAGCCTGACTTTTTGCTAGGATGATAGTCCAGCTTTACCATTAGTTGTGTGACCTTAAGCAAGTTACTTAACTTCTCTTTCTCAGTTTCCTCATTTATATAATGGATAAAGTGATATAACCTGTTTAGGGTTGTTATCAAGATTGAGTGGATCAGGCAGCACACTTAGAATAATTCAATCATGCCCATGTGTGTCACTATTAAAAGAATGGTTTATGACAACCTCATATGCTGGTGCCTGTGCATGGTGCTGGTGATCCCCTTTATTCCTCACAACCAAACTGCAGGGACAGAAGTAACCATTTTGACCAGGAGGAAAACAGAGACTCTGAGAGAGATTTCTTTATATGATATTAAATGGCAGAGCTGGGATATTTTCCCTTTTTACTACTCATTAAAAATGAGCATATAAATGGGATACCATATGATGTTTTGATACATGTACTCATCATGGAATGTTCAAATCAAGGCAAGTATATCTATCTCCTCAAAACATTCATTTCTTTAAGGTATGCTATTTTTCTCTGTAGTCACCCTACTGTGCAATAGAACACCAGTTGTACTTAATGTTGACAAACTTTTCCCCTTGTCTCCCTCTCCCCCACTCTCCCCAGCCTGTGTTAAGCATTATCTACTCATAACTACTATGAAATCAACACCTAAATGAGATCATGTGATATTTCTGTGCCTGACGTATTTCACTTAATATGATGTGCTCTAGTTCCATGTATATTACCACATATGACAAGATGTCAATCTTTAAAGGCTGACTAGTACTCCACTGTATGCATGTACCAAATTTTCTTTATCCATTCATCAGTTGATGGACATTTTGTTATTTCCACATCTTGGCTATTGTGGATAATGCCAAAATAAACATGGAAGTTCAGGTGTCTTTTTGACATACTGATTGCATTTCCTTTGGATATATATTCATTAGTAGGTTTGCTGGATCATATGGTAATTCTATTTTTAACCTTTTGAGAAAATTTCCCACTTTTTCTTAATGGTTGTATGAATGTACATTCCCATCAACAGTGTCTAAGCATGCTCTTTTCTCCACATTCTCTCCAGTACTTTCTATCCTTTATCTTTTTTAGTACTAGCCATCGTAATTGGAGTGAGATGATATTCTACTGTGGTTTTGATTTAATTTACTTGATGATTAATGAAACTGAAGATTTTTTTCCATGTATCTGTTGACCACTTGTATGTCTTCTTTTGAGAAATGTTTAATGCCCACTTTAAAATCAGATTATGTCGTTTTGGTATAGAATTGAGTTCCTTATATGTTCTGGATATTAATCCCATGTCAGATGTATTGTTTGCATATATTTTCTCCCATCCTGTATGTATCTCATCACTCTGTTGTTTCTTTTGTGTTCAGAACTCTAAGTTTGATGTAATCCTATCTATTTTTATGTTTGGTTCTTGTGCTTTTAAGGTTTTATAAAAAATCTTGGTCTATTCCAATGTCCTGATTCATTTCCCCTATGTTTTCTTACAATAGTTTAATAGTCTCAGTTCTTACATTTAAATCTTTAATCCATTTGAGTTGATTTTTTATGTATGATGAGGGAAAAGTATTTAATTTCATTGTTCTGTATGTGGATATGAATATTACCAGCATCAGTGGTTGAACAGACTGTCCTTTCTTTAATGTGTTTTATTCACCTTCACAAAAATCAATTGGCAATACATGCATAGATTTACTTCTGGACTATTCTGTTCCACTGGTCTGTGTATTTGCCAGTAACACACTGGATTGATGAGTGTAGTTTTGTAGTAAATTTCCAAGTCAGGTATTGTGACTTCTCTGATTTGTTCTTTTTGCTGAGATTACTTTGGTTATTCAGGAGTTTTTATTGTTCCATAATATTTTGGGATTAGTTTTTTTACTTTTGTGAAGAATATCACTGGCAATTTGATAGAAATTTCACTGAATATGCAGATTGCTTTGGGTAGTGTGGATATTTTAATAATATTGATTCTTCCATTAATACGGAATGTCTTTCCATTTTTTGGTGTTCATTTCAATTTCTTTCATCAATATTTTATACTTTTCTTTGTAGGGATATTTCACCTTTGATTAAATTTATTCCTACATATATTATTGAAGGACTTAGATTTTAAACTCAGGACAATCACCTGCACCTCAGTGTTCACCTTAAAAACTTACAAATAGTAATTTTTATTTCCTGTTGTCCATCTTTTGCTCTTTAAGTTATTTTACTTTGTATTTCTCATATAAGAGAAATTCTGTGACATTCGAGCTTATGTATTTGACTTATTTCACTTAATATTATAGTCTCAAGTTGCTCCATTGTCCTACAGATGACTCAAATTTATTCTTCTTATGGTAGAGTAGTACTCCATTGTATATAAATGCTACATTTTCCTTGTCATTCATCTACTGATCATAGACTGCTTCCAGGATTTAGTTGTTATGATTTGTGCTGCTATAAATGTAGGTATGCATTGTATCACTGTAGTATGACATCTTTAATTCTTTCAGGTAGATACCTAGAAGGAGAATAGTAGCTTGAATGAAATTTCTAGTTTTAATTTTTTGAAGAATCTCCATACTGATTTCCATAGTGGTTGCACTAGTTTTCATTTATTCCAACAATATAGAAGTGTTTTTAATAGTTGATTAATCCAATCTGTGTCCTTAGGGTTTGCACCATGTGCTTATATTGTGAGGAAAGTTCAAAGGGAGACTTCCTGGGTATTGTGGGCTTTTCTAGCGGTCATCTGTTTGGCTGTACCAGCACTTCCATGGTTCAGCTCCTTGTTTCCTTAGCTTCTAGCTGTTCAATGGGTAACTTCATCTGGGTTCCTCCCAAGATAGCTCAACTGCTATCGATCTCAAATGGATCTCATTTACCATTGTCCCAAATCTTCTCCTTCCATGGTGTGTTGGTCAGTCTGTTCATATGACAAAATACCAGAGAAAAACAACCTAAAGAGGAAAGGTTTATTTTGACTTGCAGTTGCAAAGGTTTCATTTCGTGATCAGCTGGCTCCGTTGTTTTTACGCTTGTGGCAAGGCAGAAACATCTTGGCAGAAGGGCCGGGTGGAGGAAATCTGCTCACCTCATGGCAGCTGTTACAGTTTAAATCTATAATGTCATTGTCAAATCTTGTGTTCAGAGGTGGGGCTTTTGGAAAGTGATTGAATCAATCCATTGATGAGTTCATTCCTAAATATGCTGTTAGGAAATGAGACCTGGTTGGAAGAGGTGTGTCATGAAAGCATGCCTTTGGAGGTTATATTTCCTTCTCCAGCTCCTCTTTTTTCTCTCTTCTTGGCTGACATAAGGTGGAAGCTTTCCTCTGCTATGGCCTTCCACTGTGCTGTTTCTGCTTTGGAGCAAAATAACCATGAACTGTATCTCCTGAACTGCGAGCCACGTTAAATCTCTCCTCCTTTAAATTGTGGGCGTCACCTATTGTGTGTCACAGTGAGAAAGCTGACTAATACAGAAAATTGGTACTACAGAAGTGGAGTCATTATTGTGACAGTACCTAACCATGTGGGTTTACAAGGCTTTGGAACTAGTTCATGGGAAGATTTTGGAAAGGTTTAGAGATGTAGGCTAGAGAGGCCCTAGAATATTGTGAGAAGTGGTTGATGGGTAACACTGGTCAGTGCTCAGAAGACCAAAATGCTGACAGGAATATTGAGAGTAAAGGCCAGTTTGTCTTACGAAGTTTCATTTGGAAATGAGAATTCTATTGGAAACTGGACTAGAGGGCATGTGTGTTTAACACTGACAAAGAATTTGTCTATATATTGTTCGTATCCTAAAACTTTATGTGAGGCTGAATTTAAAAGTGGTGGACTAATTAATCTGGAAGAGGAAATTTCAAAGCTTTCCAACATTCAGGTAGTGGCATGGATGCTGTTGGCTACTTTTGGTCAGATTTATAGTGAGAATCAGGAAAAAAGGTAGAGCAGAAAAATTTGAAAAATTTAAAGCATGGCCATAAAGGAAACTATGTAAATTTGGGGCCATGGGAAACATGGCAGCTGAAAAGATTAGCATTAAAAAGAAGCCAAGTGCTTTGCATCAGGACAATAGGAAAGATGGTTTGGGGGCATCTTAGGAAATGGCCAAAGCCCATTCTTGGTACCAGTTTTCCATTATTAGTCACTTTCCCATTACTGGGACAAAATACCCAACAACTAAAACTTAAAGAAGGTGAAGTTTATTTGGCTTACAGTTTCCAAAATGAGTTCTGTCCAGGTTAACTAGCTCTAAGGAAGAAACAGCATGGAGGAAGGCATGGAGAGCTTGAGCTGGGACAGTCAGGAAGCAGAGAGAAACTGGAGACAAGAATATATGAGGTCATCCCCACATCCTTGGTAACCTACCTCCAACCAGGGTCCACCCTCTAATAGCACATTCAGCTATGGATCCACTCATCAGTGGATTAATCTGCTGTTAAGTATAATACCCCCATGATCCAATTACCTTCCAAAAGTCCCACCCCTGAATACATGAGGCTTTGGGGGAACATTTTAGATATAAACCATAACAGCAGCCATGGGAAAGGGTGAGGAGAAAAGGAGAGGAAAAGGGAGAGGGAGAGACAGGGACAGAGACAGAGAGAGGAGAGAACACCCAAGGAAGAGGCAAATTATGAATCTATCTGTGTATTAATCCATTGGCAATGTTAGAGCCTTCATAATTCAATCACCTTTTAAAGCCTATCAACTAGCAATCAAATTCAAAGCACCTGGCCCTTAGGGAACATTTTAGATTCAAACATAACACATTATCACTCTTTTAAATTAATGTCCCTTCCTCCAAGTTGGAAATGTTGGTCCCATTTTTGGTTGGCACCTTGCATTGAAAATGGGAAGCTACAATGTACTACTTACCACAGTGTTTCTTTATAGTACTCTGTCTCTTAGTTAAGGCCAATGTTAGAAGTGTTTCTTGTTAGTAGGGTAGGTATTGCCATGTAATAAATACACCCCAGATACACAAAACCAAGAGGTTAGTTTTTGCTCATGTAAAAGTGCTAGGTGAGTAAGCTCTTCATCACTGTGGCTCTATCCATACAGCCACTTAGGAATCAGACTGATGATAGCTCTGCCACATTCACTGGACTTTTAGGGTCACCCGGGGTGAGTTTCATCCCTGCCAAATAGAAGGGACATGGCAGTCGAGGTGTGCTTTGGGAGCTTTGATGGGAAGGTCTGGCAGTTCAGCACATCACTTCTACTCTCATTCCATATGGCTTTTCCCATCTGTGTTGGGGTTTGGAGGAGTGGCCCACTTGCATCGACTGCTGGAGCCACAAGGTTCTTTTTCTCTTTCACCTGGCTTTTGCAGGACCTTGGCACTGATCTCCTTTTCTTTCTCCACATCAAACCCATGTTCAATGATGATGCCAGAGTTAACTTCTAAACCCCTGAGTTTTCAGGCTTCCTGTTGGCCTTCAGAACAGCATCCTGAACACAGCATTTAGAGGTCTCGAGAATGTGATCTCAGGTTATCTCATGATCAGACCCTACAATGCCCTCAGGTCAACCCCAGTGGATCTTATGCTTCTTCCTGAACATGCATATCTACTGACCGTATCTCTCCTCTGACCGAGGCACCCTTCCCCTTACTCACATTATAGGTTTTGTTCATCCTGAGGCACTGATCAAAGACTGCCTTCTTGAAGTCTCCCCTCAATGGTCCTTAGTTGAAAATGATTCTTGTTTTCTCTTTGTTCTCCCACATATGCTTTTCCCATTGCCCTAGGGGAAACATGTTGTATCATGGTTTTTATTATTGCTTCTTGTTGAGCCTCTTGCCAGATTGAAAGCCCATGTTGTATTTTTCCCCTTTTCATGCAGGATAAATCCAACCTCCTTGGCATGACATGACAATGCTTTAATCTATTCTTAACGGATATTTCTAGCCTTTAGTTTTGCTACTCGTTCCCATGGTCTGCTCTGGCCACTTTGAAGTGGCTGTGTCTCCTTGGTCCTATGTCCTTTAATGTTTGTGTGCCTTCACCTCTGCTGGTCTCTTCCACTGGAAAACCTGTTACACACCCGCTCCATCTAGTGAAGCAGAGGCCACACCGCAGACTGTGTTCCCTGGCCTTTGTTCTAAAACATGTGTTCCCTCTTCTGGTAGAATCTGGGCCTTCTTCTATTTTAGTTCATCATTCCCAACAGATGTGAATTCTTCCATAACCAGAAGAACATCCTGATTAGTTCCTTGGAACTTCAGTATAAGCAGAGAAGGAATTAAATAAGCATATTTGAATGAATTTACCCACCCAGTGAGTTAGACTTATGTTCCATCTTTGCCTCTGGAGGTCTGTGCAGATAGATTAGTCCAAATCTAATGATACAATACAATCAGGACTTCTTAAATGAGCAGTTTCTTTTGTTATTTGATGCCTCTGCTAAGGTGGGAGAATACAGTAATAGATTTCACATGTCAAAAAGAGGACAGGGTTGGTAAAAATCTGGGGAAAACCCAAAACACACAATGAAATACCAAAAAAAAGAAAAAGCCTAGGAAAATATATGTGAGAAATGAAGTTCACATTCTTGGACCATTTCTTCTTTTTTAAAAAATTGAACCATCTCCAAAGAGTACAGCCTTAAGGAACTTGGCCCAGGTGTATTTAATTTTGCAGAACAATATACTGATGATTATCATCTGGGAGCGCAAATTCTTAACCCTTAGGCTGACACCTACTGTTTGTTAACCATCCTAAAAGCTTTAGGGTTTCTGCCAAGGCAAGAAAATGTCAGAGGGGTAGAGATTAAAGTTTAGTAAAGTTAGAAGAAAAGGTCTCTGTGTTGGCTTGGAGGTGGTTCAGGCAGAGGAGATAGAGTAATACAGGTGGGGTACTGAGAAGAGAGTGACTCAGAAGGGTAGGAGAAAGTTGGATGCCTGTCAATATCATGTATTTTTCATGGGATTTGGTTTTTGAGCATTTCTCAGTCTTATAAACCTGGGCAAGAGAAGCCAGACACATGCTTATTTTTTTACTTTTATATAAAAGAGTTTAGAATGCTTTTGTTCTGCTTGAAATGTCATGTTAGGTTATCCTATAGATTGCTTTAAAGTGGAAACTTTAAAGATAAACACAAAAATAAACTTTCACCTCTAGTGCGGGAAAGGACTGAGTGACAGATTTTTGGGAGAGTGCCAGTTTTTTCCCTCACATTGTTAGAATTTCGGTTTCATCAAGATGCCTCATGAAAACTTTGTTTCAAATGTAGGCCCGCATGTGAGAGAAATGTTCATTTTTCACATCTTTCGTTTTCTTTTTAAATGAACAAGTAATTATCAAAATAGAAAAGGCACACGACTTTCGGAATGCAGGCAGACGTCTCTTGATTGTTCTCTCCACTGGTAGCAGATTCAGTTGTTGTTCTCAGCTGAGCAGTTCTGTGTTTCTGGGCAGGATAGATCTCTCCTTACTTCCCATTTGAAATATCATGTGGTTTTGTGATGCATCACAAACCTCTGTCTAGACACACTTCCTTGAACATCTTGAAGAAAGGTTAGAGACTATGTCTCCTCATTAATTGGAAATTCTCAAAAGTTTTTAAACAGGGTGAAGGGCTATATAATTTGTAAGGTATGTAAACACATATCTGTTTATGAAATCTTGTTCATTTTTCAAGACTGGTTGAATGCAACTTCTATCTGGTAGACTGTAGCACATTTACATTTGTCCAGACAGCTTTAGAATGTTTTTCAGTGGCACTTTCCTCCTTTCTATCCCTCGTTCCCCTACTGTAGACCCGCCATTTAAAAACTGAGGTTCTCCAAGTGGTGATATGAGGGGAAGGTGACCAAGTCATGCATCCTGTCTTCCTATTGAATTTGCTAGATGTAACAAGGGCAAGATCTTTGTGGTGTTCTTGTAGACTTGCACCTGGGGAACAAGAGACCCTATGTTCTTCTTTTGCCATGTCTGGGATTTTGTCCTACAGAATAATTTTAAGATTACAATTAAATCTTTCCTATCCCTCTATTAGATGAACTACATACCTGTCCATATTTATCCATTCAAACCTTCATACAACTTTTTTTTTTTTCCTGAATGTCTGCATTTTTCCAGGCACTGTGCTTGCAAGTGAGGATACAAGATACAATGCTAGGAAACCAGACATTATCCCTGTTCTTGTTGCACTCATAGTCTAGGAGGAATAGACAGTGACACACAGTCTTAACAGTGAGGGAACAAATACAGACCAAAAGGAGAGCAATGAGTGAAAGAAATATGGTTCCAAGAACATACGGAACCAATGCATATGATCAAGATAATTTCTTGGAGAAGTTTTTCGAGCAGAGGTTTGAAAGTTGAATTAGAAGTGTCCAGGTAGAGTGTCAGGGGAAATAGAATGAGCAAACAGCTGTTGACATGAATAGTCCTGTACTGAAAGGAGGCTCTGGTTCGAGCTCAGAAGAGGTCTAGAACGTGGTGCATGTTCTACCACATTTTCAGTGTGTTCTTCTGTACTTGAGGACCAGAGAAAGCCAAGGTGGGAGTTAAGGTAAAGTTCTGAGTTTGCAGAAGGTCATTTCAGTAACTGTGGGGAAGAGAGTAGGAAAGGGCCAGGGAGGTTGCTGGGGACTAGTTCATACAAAAGTATTGGGTTTTTGGCCCTGTAGGTTGGTGGCCAAGGATTTGGAGAGAACTGATATTTAGAGGGAAAAATTGACAGAAGTGGGTGATAGATTGGCTGGGATGTGTGTTGGGAAGATAGAGAAAATGGTGCCAAGGATGGCTGCTTCATTTCAACCCAGCAAAGCCACATATAGGAAGAGGCACTGAAAGAGGTACAGGGGGAAGGGGAAGAAGAGCATCTGGGGAGAACATCATAAGGTCAGATTTGGATACGTGGAGTTTGTAAGCTTCAATGTTCTTCACATCTTATCTTTACACACAAAAGTAACAAATAACTTTTAGCTTTAAATCAGTCCTTTACAAATCTCTTTTAGAGAAATTCTTTCCACAAATGACACCACCCCCTCATCCATGCTGAAAATAGAAACGAAAGTCTAAATTAAAAAAGGAAGTAAGTGTGGTGATGGATCAAAGAAGAAGCCTGTATGGCTTTAACTCGGTGCATGTCTCACACCCAGCTGGACACGAGCTGCTTGAAGGCCCTGAGTGTACTTTGTTATGGGATTAGCTGCAAAGCCTTTAAAAATCAAATTGCTCAAAAATGCAAAATGCTTATTACTTTTTCAGTGTGTTCAAGGATTCATAAATTATTTAATATTTTGGAAAGATTTACGCCTATAACATAGTAAATTATGCTTTAAAAATTGGTTCATCAGTGTGGGGCATGTTGTTTTTACTACCACTGCTATTGGTGACAATTAGGCTGTACATTAACTCATTAAAACTTGTGAGTTTTTAGTAGGTGGTATTACTGCTGCCATTTTCCAATGAGGGTATTGGTGTTTTCAGAGGATATAGAGACAACAGTATGCAGTATAAAATTTAAGGTAGCGTATGTCTGACTCCAAAGTCAGTGATGTTTAGCACATGTGGGCTTTATTTTTGAAGACTTGATGCAGATAGTTCACTCACTCTTAAGAACTTAGGTCTTTGTCTGGTTTTTGATTTATGTAAACACTCAAAAATATAAACTCATCTCCTGAAAAAGGTAGTTGTCTAGAGTCAACCTACTACTCCTCCCCTACCTTTCCTGACCCATGTAAAGGGCCTTGGAACATAAATGTTTAATATCATTGTCTTCATCTGAAGCCAAGAGAGAAGCTGCAGTTTGGAGATGAATTAGCTCTTTCGTCTGAAACCCTCAGTTTTTGTTTTTCCCTTATCTGACATATGCAGAAGCAGAACTCTTCTGTATGAAAGATAAACCCATTAACTCTGGAAAATGATTTTGAGGGTCAGTTAGAGAAGTTAGCTATTGCATTGGGTCCTGGCGTCAGCGTTGGAGGGAGGGAGGGAGGGAAAGAGAGACAGAGAGAAAGAGAGAGACAGATATTTGTTTCACTTGAGAAATAGGGATATTTGAGGTGTGAAATCTGGTATTTACCATACATGGTGATTTTTGCCCAGAAGGCTTTCAGAAGAATGCATTCTTGTTTTTTCCCTTGTCCACACCCACCGCTGATAATCGACGCCACTTGGGTGATTCTGGAAGCTAGTCTAAACCAATTACCCCACTTCATATTTGTAGGGGTGGGTAGAAGAATAGTTTCTCCATTGAAAACTATTAGAGGAATTTATAGATTGTCAGGGTGTAATTAGCCATGAAAGGTATTGGCGAGGGCATGAAACTAACATTCCTCTCTCATCTCTTAACCCTGTCTCCTTCCATAACTGGCAAATCTTCTCTACATCCTGGCATTCTTGTGTCATTCTGCTCTTTGAATCTCAGCTCTGATTAATTTTTCTGAAGCCTATGATGTTTTCATTCCATCTATGTTTCTATGAACTCTGCTAATAACTTCCCTTTCAGCTTGCTCCTCTTTATTTCTCTAACCTGACTTCTCTTGGTTATAGAACCATCCAAGCAATTATACCAGACATTCTTTCTTCCATTTTGCATTTGTATGTTTGTGGAAGCACATGATTTAAGACCTAGATATATATTTTATTAATTTGAAGCTATACAAAGTTAAGTTTGGCCTACCTAGAAGTTATTAGCATTAATTAAGAGGGTAAATTTCTTTACTTATAAACGTTTAAAATATGAATATTTGGAGGATAAAGTCTGTTTTGAAATTTGAGATTTGATTGTCTTGAGTTTGCCATCATCTCTGAAAATTGTGGCTCCTTCTGTGTTTGAAGCAATGGCTCTCATTCACAGCTAGCTGTAGAGCGGAGGCCATGGCTTGTGGATGCTTATGCTACCTCTGTGACACAGTGCCTGTACCTACTCAGTAGGCACTGAAATGAGAATGAAAAGCAGTAATTCTTTGGTGGTTCCTAAAAAAGTTAAATACAGAATTACCACATGAACCAGCAATTTCATTGCTAGATACGTGTTTAAAAAATTGAAAGAAAGTACTCAAATATCAAATAGATGTATCTGAATTGTTATTCACAATACCCAGCAGGTAGAAACAACCTAAATATGAATCAGCAGATGAATTAACAAAAAAGTTATGGTGTTTATATAATGGAAAATTGTTCAACCATGAAGAGGAAAGAAGCAACAGTACGTGCATCATTGTGTCAAAAACCTTATGCAAAGTGATACAGAAGGACACAGTCAGTCCATTATTATTTCATTTACATACTATATCTAGAATATTCATAGCGACGGAGAACAGACTGAGGGTTAGCAGGGGTGACGGGCAGGGTGGTGGTGCTGGGTAGAGGGGAGTAACTGATTAATGAGTGATTTGTGGTGATGAAAATATTTGGGCCTAGGGAGAGACAGTGGTTAAACAGCACTGTAGATATACTGAATGTCACTGAATTATTTATTTTAAAATGATTAATTTTATATTTTGTGGTTTTCACTTTATACTACAGTTTTTAAAAACTGTTGTCTTGACCCAAGTGTTTTGTTTTCATTTTTGTTTTTTGTGATGTTGGGATGGTACCCAAGTCTCCTTGAGTGTGCTAGGCAAATGCTATACCGCTGTGCTGCTCTCCCATCTATTGACAGAGTTTTGAAGCCTTGGCTAGAAGCCACTCTGGTCTCTCTCCTGAGAAGCTGATAAAGTCCACACCTCAGCCACTGGCTGTATTAGGCTTTAACACTCTAGGCTGCTACCTACTTGCCCTAATCACTAGGACCAGGTACCATACAACTCAGGACAGCTCCAGTGCTCCAGCATCTGCTGAAATTGTTCAAGTAAGGTGGCCCCAAACCTGCTTACCCAGCTTTACCCTTTCCATCCTGCAGACACCAAAGTACATGCACTGGCCCCATTTCTTCCATGTCCCTCTTCTGACCAAACCCAGTGCTTCTTCATGTGGCCCTTGATGGCACTCAGTATTCTCCCCAGGGAGCTGTGAATGACAAAATTTTAAAGCTCTTTCCAGTTTCTCTTTTCTGATCTGCAACTGGACTTACCAGACCTTGTGCAAGGCAATATGGTTAAAATACATCTCTATTAAAAATTTAAAACTATGGTAAACATCCTCTGAGAACGTTTTGTATACAAAGCACCATAATGTCATTTCATCTGCATCACCCTTGGCTATAGATGAGGACCCTGACTGAGATCAGCTTCTCATCTTCCCTCTGACAAGCGTTCTGGCAACTTGGATTCCAAGTCACTCTGATGATTTTTATTGGACATAGGGTGGTTCTTAAATTACTTCAATTTTGAAAGAATGCTGCGGTACTCTGAATTTGGACACCAGGTTTTAAGTGATTTAGAGAGCATGGTTCTGTTTTTAAGAGGAATATTTGTGAAGAACTTGTTCTGGGTGATGCAGAGATGTGTTTTCTGGTACTATGAAACTTCTGTAACCTATGGGGGCATCAAGACTTCTTGGTAGGCTCTCATGCTTGGAGGTTTCCTGGAGGGCAGGCTGGATGGGCATAAAGATTGTTCAAGGTGGTTCTGAATTCATACCTGATTGGTCTACTATGAAGTTTCCTTGAGAATTTTTTGTTTACAAAATTTTAGCATATCAGTCATTGAAAAATTTAATAATCTTCAAATATGCAGTCTGAGTTAACCAGATTTTGCATAATTTGTTTCTCTTTCCTGAGGTTCACTGAATAGAATTGTATGACAACTTTACTATTAGAACCTGTCTACTGTACTGAGATGCTCTTCTCTTTCTTCATTTATTATCCATTCACTCGTTAGTTAACTCCTTCCCTCCCTCACTTATTCATTCAATTGCTCACTTTCACTCACCCACTTGTTCCAGCACTCACTGTTCAGTTCTAGACTGATAGTTATTTAATTTGTGAAAACAATACATGAAAAGTTGTTTGTAAAGATGCACACAAAACAAAAATATATTGAGCAAAAGTGCACATGCTCCTGTACTCAACCTCCTGGTTTCCTCCCCATCTTAATTCTCAGTCCCTCTGCTCCACCTTATCATTCATAATGGTAGTTTGGTATGTGAGCTTCATGACTTCCTCCAGACATTTTTATTCACTGATGTATAGCATGAGGGCTTCCCCATGTCATATCCACAGTCATAATGGATTCCCTTTTGTGATACTATTTTAGAAATAAATACTTTTTGACTTTTGTATTTATATTTAAACTCTTTTATTTTATTGGAGTTTTTTCAGTTACTCCAGAATATTTTCTCTTTCCAAAACTGAAAATATCATTTTATTATTTTCTATATTAATAAATTCTTTATATTTTTAAAGATTATTTAAAAGTACATGGCCTTAAATACCAAGTACTGTACTGTGTCTTAACCGCCAATCTGACCTTTGGAGTGTCCTCAAGTATGGATTTTGCTGATTGTGGACGCATGGTGCAATTCGACATGCTTCTTTAATCTCTGTCCCCCTGTATACTGACAGTCTCAGGTTCAGTCCCCTGGACTAGCAGGTGTAAGTGGGGCTTTGTTTTTTCACATGCCCAATTCCCTCTTTTATGTGTGTGTATGTGTTGGCAGATGTGATGCATGTTGTATTCATTCATTGGGAGTTGCAAAACCGAGTTGCCTTAAGTCTGTCATTGTCTTTTTATTTATTAGCTGGAATGATTTTATAAGGAAAACCATTCTTTCATATACTACTTGGTTATTTAGTGGTATAGTTGACACAAGAAACTAAGACCGCTTCCTTTATTCTTAGTTTCAAGCTAATGCATCAATTCCCTGTTATCTTCAGAAGTTTACTGACTAGGTTTGAAAACGTATCTTTGTGAACTCATGTATTTTAACATATTCTTTGCATATTTATTTATTTATTTATTTATTTATTTATTTATTCAAGACAAGAGTCTCACTATGTAGTTCAGGCTAGCTTTGAATTCACTATGTAGCCCAGGCTGGCTTTGAACTTGCAGCAATCCCCTTGCCTCAGCCTCCCTCTCAAGTGCTGGGATTACAGGCATGCTCCACCATGCCTCATGATTCTGTGCATTTTGATCCACTGCAATTTCCATCCTTATGGGTGTTAAAATCGACCCATTCTTGACTATTGACTTTTGATTATTCCATCATTCAAGTTAAGCCACTTTGACCAGTGGCCTTTGGGTCTTCTTGACATGACCTTAGAAATCTTGGATAGTTGCCTTTCTGTTACACCTAAAGTTTCAGCTCATTTTACACGTTTATTTTTGCCTCAGATTTGGAACCTGCCATTTATTCAAGTAATCCTGCTTTCTTAAAAGAAAAATGACATTTCAAGACTACTGCCTAGGTCTGAGGGATGTTTCTAACTATGGGGTTGGGTACTGTTCCAAACCTTTTCACTGAAATATACTCTAATACATTATCTGTCTATCTATCTATCTATCTATCTATCTATCTATCTATCAATTATCTATCTATCTATCTATCTATCTATCAAATGCCCTCTGGAGCCATAATCAATTCTAACTTACATTCAAGACTTCAGGACTTTTGCTTCATTCATTTATAGTACATTTGTATTTTCTGTCTTTCCTATCATGAATCTTATTTCTCAAGCACACAGAATTGGACTATTAGAATTAGAATGACTGCACACTTGCTTCATCTCATAACACATACACACAAACCTTAGAATAAAATTACAATACTGCATACCTACCATTAATCATAATTGCTGAAAACACCTAACTTAATTTTCTTTTACATATACAGTTGACACTTCATAGGCTCTACATCAGTCTATTCAGCCACCTGAAGATAAAAAATATTTGATAAAAATGCATCTATACTGACCATGTGTAGACTTTTTGCCTTGTCATGATTCCCTCAACAATACCATATCTACAGAGCATTTGCATTGTTTTAGCTATTGTAAGTTATCTAAAGATGACTTAAAGTATATGGGAGAGTATATGTAAATTATATGCACATACTTTGCCATTGTCTTTGTCACTTTCTTCATTGTTGAGACTCAATACTGGACACCTACCATTTAAAAGAGGAGAGATATATTTGGGTTCACTTTTCAGCCCATAGTCAGCTGACTTCAAAGAAGGAGCAGCATGACAGAGGGCTCTAAGGGAAGAAAACCTGCTCACCTCATGGCAATCAGGAAGCAGAGAGCAAAGGGAGGAGCAGGGGAGGAAGATATACCTTTCCAGGTCACACCACCAGTGACCCTCCTCTTTTCACCAATCCCACCTCCTAATAGTGAGTCAACTACAATGTCCCTATAAACTGATTACCTTCCAAGAGCCATGCTTATGAGTGAACGAGGTCTTGAGGGGCGTCTAGATATAAATCAACAACCATTTTATATGAAGGACTTGTCCATTTGCAGATTTGATATTCATACAAGACTTGGAACCAAGCCCGTGTGAATACTGAGGAAAAACTTTACTATCTTCATTCTCTCTCAATTTTTCATGACTTTTACTATGCCCACATTGTCAAATTTATATAAATACAGTTATCTATATTATAAGATCTCCCTTTCACCTTCATTTTGTCTTAGTTCTACAATAAACCATATGTTAAAATATTTACCACCTGTCCTTGTATGCATGACTTTTTAGTCATTTTGGTTGTTTGAAGCATGTGTTCTAGCGGATTCCTTAGGAAGAGTTCCAGAGAATGATATTTTCTGAGTTCCTGCAGGATGTAATAGTTTATCTTTGCTCTTTACATTTATAAATTGATTTTTCCAAATATGTAACAAATGAATATATGTAGGATCTGGATTTTTCTCTTGCTTTAAAGATTATCATTTGGCCAATTGACAAAAGTTTGCATAAAGTCTATATAACAAGTGCAAGCATTAGTATTATTTTTTTTTTACTTTGATAATTATATCATGGCTATGTAAGATAATGTCCTTGTTTTTAGCAGATACTCTTGTACCTTCTGTGCTTAGGGATAAAATATCATCATGCCTGCAACTTATATATTTGTCCACACATAAACACAAATACAAAATAAATGTTAATATTTAGGGAATTGAAATGAAAAGTATATGGAAATTCTAAGTTCTGGAGAATACTTCACCATTTCCATAAGCTTAAAAATATTGAAATAAAAAGTTAAAATATTTATATGTATATGTGGTTTAACTAGACTTATAAATGTGTATGCATGCATATTTATGCTAGTACCCATAATTTTATGTTACAATTTATTTGTTTATTTTGAGTTATATTTTTTCAAATAAATAGTAGAAACACTTTTGGATATTTGAGGATTTGTACGTGGCACTGTAAGGTATGGAATATTGATTATGATCAAGAAAATATGCAGAGAGAAGAATGTGTTTTATTTGGAAAGAAGAAAGGATCCATTGTCAATACAGATATAAAAATTCCATGAAGATTCTTTTCATGTACATGCTAACTTCTGCTATATTGTCTTGATAATTAACCAAGACTTTGTCCACCTTATTCCACTGTTTTCTTTTCCTTAAAGCCAAATAAAGACAAACAACATTATTATTATTTTGCAGTGGATGTTCCAAGTAGATTTAAAGTGGTAGTTTCAAAGTAAATAAACAGGAGACAGATGCATGAAATTTTGTAACTATAATGGTCTTTAGGGTGTAAGAATTTTCTTAGGCAAGTTTATAAAACAGTTTTTCTGCCTTGTAATCTGTCCCTAGTGAGCCATGTTCTAAGAAAGGAGAGCAATTTTCCAGTAAAAATTAACTCTGTGAGAGGTTTATCGATTTTAAAGACATATCATTGTGTGGGTGTTTAGAGCTCAGTGGAGAGGTCACTCTGTAGTTAGTAAGTGTGGGGAGCAGCTGAAGCTGGAGACTGATCACACACATGAAGCTGAAGCAAGGCCAGCCCCAAGAACACAGAGCTCCCAAGGCAAGCCATGTGAAAAGCTGCTTCAGCCACAAGAGCATGAGGCACCTGAGGTGAGCCAGGCATACAAATTGTTAGACAGAAGGGCTCACCACTCATCAACCTCCAGAGTGTACAAATAAATGTGCTGCAGTTGTTGGGTGGTTCTTTTTCTCCCACCAGGATAGAGGCTCCACCTGACCTCAGCTTTCTGCATTTTGACTCTTGTCTTCATTTCTTCATCCTTTGCCATCCTCCCCATGGAAATTTTAAGAGCTGTGCTGGACATGGCATTTTGGCACCGGAACGGGGACCTGGGGTACAAAGAAACTTGTCATATAGCAGATGAGAGGACACCTCATAGTGTGCACTCAAACAGTCTCAAGAGAGCAAAAGAGCAAAACAGGCTCACAAGAAGCATAGGGGAGAAAGGTGTATTGATATTATCACTATTGATTTTATCAGGTGTGAAACATGGGGCAAACAGGTTCTCAAGAACAACAGACATATGTACAAATGCTTGTTGTATTTTTGATTCCTGTATTTACTTTTTTTTTTTTTTGGTGGACCTGGATCAGGAAGTGTCTCGATGATTGTAAGCCTGTTGAGATAACCACACAGGATTTGGCTCACATCACTATCTTAAAACTAAGTCCTGAGCAGAAAAAGGATAGTGGAGCAACAGCCACCTCTCCCCATAGACCTTGAACCCTCTAGCTTTCTTAATCAGATAAGGAAGAGCTGTGGGTGGCAAAAAAGACCTTTCCCCACTAGAGGAGTGTTTCACTGTGACTTCCATTTCACAGCTGCTCAAAGTAAAACCAATAACCTTAACTGTGCCACCAGTGGCTACTTCTGCTTTCTCAGTTCAGAAAAACTTTGCTGCAGCACAGGTTGAGAATTCCACCCTGCATAGAATAGAATCATCCTTTTCTTCTCCCTTGCAGTTAGTGCTAAAAGAGGCCAGAAGGCAGGAGAATCCCTGGAGGGCTTTCAACTTGTCTACCCTGTTGCTGAACGCCAATATCCCAATAATCTGAGACAAGTTACCCATCTTCATGAAGTTGTACCCTTTAAATCCCTAAAAGAATTAAAACAAATGACTGCTACCTATGGCCCAATGGCCCCTTTTACCTTGGATTTTGTAGAGCTCATAGGACAAGGTTATGGCTCCAAATGATTGGAAAGGAATAGCTAAAGTATATTTAAGTCCAGGGGATTATTTATTGTGGGAAGGAAATTTTTTTGAATTGTGCATGCACCAGGCCACTTGCAATGCTGTTCACAGCATGGCCATCACAAGAAACATGGTAACTGGAGAAGGCACCTTTGCTGCCACAAATAATCAACTTACTTTAGAATTGCAAGCGTATGAACAAATTAAATTCTTAAGGGTTTGGAGGGAACTTCCTTCAAAAAGTGAGACATCTCTTTATCTGACCTCCATTCAACAGGGTCCTAGTGAACCTTTTCAGGATTTTTCAGTGTGCTTATTGCAGGCTAGTGGGAAGATTCTCAGCAATACAGAGACTAACAAGCAAACTGTCCAACAATTGGCCTTTAAAAATGCAAATAAATGATGTAAAAATACTTTAGCTTTTGGTATCCTTTGCTGTCCATGGGTATTTAAGCCTGACAATGGACCAGTTTATGTGTGCTGCCTTCCAAATATTTTGTAAAACTTTTTGCATTTCTTTTACAATGGGAATTCCTTATAATTCTCAAGGTTAATGAATTGTTGAATGTGCTCACTGTATGCTCAAAATTCAAGTACAAAAGCAAAAAGGGAAATTCAATCAGGTAAAGGAAAAGAAGCTAGGAAGGGTCCTTTGAAAAGATCTTCATCCTGGACAATGGAAGAGACCCAACCCAGTACTCACATGGGCCAAGAGTATGCTTGTCTTTACAACAACACTGAATGGCCTATCTGGGTGCCGGAGCATGCTGTCTGGCTGTACCATGGAATCAGACCCAGAGAAAGATTTTGTTCCAACTCTCAAGAAGCTGATGCTCAATCCTGTGGCAGTGATGCCTTGGAGACTGTGCCACAACCGACAGACAAAGATGGGGCTAGAACTGACCTGGGGCCAATTAAAGAAATTGACCCAGGATGCCCAGGAGTGGATAACCAAAATAAATGGGAATCAGAGTTCTGAATAGGTCATAGAATGCATGGAGATAACTGAGCTGAAAACTACGTAAAAGAAAGGGACATGAAAGTTACCAGTATTCTATATATATCTGTTTGTTCTATCTGTGAACAACTTTTTTATCTGAGCTCAACAATTTTTTTCTCTTCTTTTTCTTTTGCATTTTTGGATCATTTATTCATAATTATATTTGGTTTATAGATTTAGAAAGCATGCTTCCTTCTTCCTTCCTTCTTCCATATATATATAGAGGGAGAGAGAAAGAGAGAGAAAGAGAGAGAGAGAGAGAGAGAGAGAGAGATACAGATAAAAGATTTTTCTTCCTTCCAAATTCTTCTTGTAAGAGATCTCTACTAACTGACCTACAAAAATTCTGGCTAGTCTATTTATAATTACAAACTTGGTAAAATTGTAAAAGAGTTATTATAACTCAATTTGGGCAAAAAATATTTGAGTGCACTCTGATATTGTAAGCAGATTGTCTGTGTATTTGTTTGTTTGTCCTATCTGCGAACTGCTGTTTTTTATTTGAGCTCAGCAATTTTTTTCTCTTCTCTTTTTCTTTTGCATTTTTGGATCATTTGTTCTTAATTTAATTTGGTTTATAGATTTCAAAAACATGCTTCCACCTGGGTTTCCAGCTGGTCAAAATGATATCAAAATTGGTTTTCTCATAGGTCATCAGAAATTTGTTAAGGTAACTAAATGAGGACCCTTCAGGCTTGGGGAATTATTGGTCAGGGCTTCCTTTGGTGAATAAAGAAACAGCTGCCTGGAAAAAACATGCCCCACCCTTTGTTTATTAATAGGAAGTCCTAATGATCTCCGTAGCCTTATGGAAGACACCTCGTAAATGTTATTGAAAATATATTATTGCAATATGTTTACATTGGTCATTGTCAAAAGATTCTAGGAATGAGGCAATAAAGTCTTCTAATTTGGAGAAGCTCTGGTACAAAACTAAATTAAAAAACAAGAGTTTCCATATAGCTATGAGAGTTGATTATTATTAATCTCATGGTATATTAAATGTATTCATGTCTTCAGATGTACAGGTATTCCAAAATGTAAGATAGGGATTGTTTATAGTGATAGACTTTTTCTTTCAGATTCAGACACTTGCCTTTCTTTTGTGCTCCAGCTACTTGTGATAAAGCTACTAGGTTCATGTCAAACCAACCTAAGGTCACCAATCAATAATAACAAAAACTTATGTGATATATATATATATATATATGTATGTGCCACTATACTTAGAGATATCTACATATTAGGCAGTTCAGACAATGTCATGAATTTCTTCAGTGACATACCATTAAAGGTCAACAGGTCAGGTAAAAGCTTTTTATGTGCAAGATAGAGATGACTGACTAAAAAGGCTATTTTATGTCAAAATGGAAATTTAGGTGTGCTACAAAAATGTCATCATGATTGTCCCACTACAATATTATGGCTTTTGATTTCTAGTTTTGTATGTAAAACTATATAACTTTCATCTTTCAACATTCTACAGGGGTTCAATTATAAGGACATCCATGGTTGGTTCTACTTTGTATTTCAAGGTGCCTGATATTCAGATAAAATTACAATATTAAGCTTGCTACTCCCATTACAATGTAATGTCATTAACCTTCTCTTCTGAATGTTCAACAACTGAGGGTTGAAGATTAAAACTTTAGAAAGTTACATGGGCTTAGAGGATATCCAACATTTTGGCCTTGGCCCTCTGAGGTCAAAGAGGACACAGTCATAAGAGAACCTATACTGTGACATCCTATAACTTGGTGAGTCCCTCATCTTCTGACTAAGGAGACTGTTGGACCACAGAGGAAGGAGATCAACAATGTATAGTGTGCCTAAGGAGAGTCACAAGGAGAGAAAAATCTCCCAAGCTTTCACAGAAAACAACTTGGTCAAGCAACGGCTGTGACTCATCCAGACGGCTGACACTAGCAGGAGAACTGAGAGGTGCTATACATGATTCCGAGGTAAAGTCTTAGGAGATTTAACTGACCTTTATAGATAGCAAGAAATTAATTTTAATGAATACAGGTCTTACTTTAACTTGGTCTTGCACATCCAGCAGAAAAGTATTACCACGAGATGTATAAAAAAGTGCCATAGTAATATGATAGGTATAAAAGAAACTCAAATCACTAACACCTTCTGATAATTTCCAGCTACACTGGTAATTGACTACTGTTAGGGGATAATGGGCTCTATAGGGTTAAATTGCTGAATAAAGGGACCTGACATCCTTAGACTGGGAATCGTTTTTTTTCTTTCTTTTTTTTTATTTTAAAGAGAATAAAACAAAGCAATACAAAACAGAGTAAAACAGAACAAAGCAGATCAGAACAGAACAATGCAAGCAATACAGAACTTCAAAACAAAACAACAGGAAATCAACAATGGCTACCATAGTGTCTCTTGTTTTTTTTGAAATAGTTGTTCATACCTTCACACACAATAAATTCAAACAAAACAAAATAATGTAAAACCAATCAAAACAAAAGAATGAAAGCACTACAGGCATTCAAACCAGACAATAAGAAATCAACAATGGCTACCATCATGTCCCTTGTTTTCTTCAAAATAGCTGGTCATACCTTCTCACATATTGCAATCAAATAATAGAAAACAGACTTAAGCCAATCAAATCAAGGAATAAAAGCATTATTGGACTTCAAAACATGATGATAAGAAATCAGCAATGGCTACCATAATGTCTCATTTTCTTCAAAGTAGCTGTTCATACCATCACACTTAATAAAATCAGTTCTTGTAAACTCTTTAGTAGTAGTTCTGGGCATGTATAAACCTATACATGTACATCTATCCTTTCTGTGTTAGAGGGAATGACAAAACAAAATCCAAGAAAAACAAGAAACAATAAAGACAAATAAATAACAATAACAGAGAGCCCAAAACAATCGCAATATAGGCTTTCAAAACAAGGTGGTGGGAACGTACCAAAGGTTGTTATTTTGTGCAGTTCTCTTCAAAAGAGTTACTCAGATTACCAGATACAGACATACAAAATTGGTCTAATCCTATGACTGTTAAACTGTTTTGTTCCAGGAACTAATAGAATTAGTAGTACAATCATCTTAGCTATCTTAATTGTATATATATATACAAATTTATATCTGTTTTCTTTTCCCTTCTTTTCTCCTTTAGACTGGGAATCTTTAACTTAAATGAGTAAGTTCACTCAAAATAGGTTTTGAGAAGGAGAAGGTCTTCTGCAGAATCCTCCAAACATAGCTCCAACTCCAACAGACCACCCATTGCTTGCAACTACAAAACAGAAAAGGGGGAGGTGTGGGGAGCAGCTGAAGCTGGGGAGCAGCAGAAGCTGGAGATCAGTTACACATGTGGGGTTGAAGCAAAGCCAGCCCCAAGAATATGGAGCGCCCAAGGCAAGCCAAGTGAGCAAGCTGCTCCAGCCCTGAGAATACAAGGTGCCTGAGGCAAACCAGGCAAACAAATTGTTAGGCAGAGGGGTTTCACCTCTTGTCAAGCTCCCCAGTACGTAAATAAATGCTCTGCAGTTGTTGGGTGTTTCTTTTTCTCCCTCCATTAGAAGAGGCTCCACTTGACCTCAGCTTTCTTCATTTTGACTCTTGTCTTCATTTCTTCATCCTCCACTGTCCTCCCCTGGGAATTTTAAGAGCTGTGCTGGACGTGGCAAGTAAGGACCTTTCTGGTGGCTTATGTTCTTGTCCTGATGTCATGGGGACAAATAGGTGTAAATACCTTCATGGTTGGGTTTCTTGGATCTTTGACCAACCTATTTTCAATTTTTCCTGTAGATTGCAAGTTCATAAAAGTGGAATGGTCCCTTAAAGATATGAAGCAAATCTTTGTCATCTGAAGGGCAGTCCATAACTTGCAAATGAGTTGTCTATAAAGGTTGCTTCTAAGGCATTGACTTGAAGTGAAAAATTGCATACATGACTGTTAGGTTCCCAGGTTAGCTGAAGACTTCCCAAGGCTGTCATGTTACTTTTTGTACTATTGAAGCAAGACCTATTGACTATAGACCTGGAGAGGTATGACAGTGTACTGGAGCAGTGATTCACAATTGGGCTGACAAAGGAAGTTTTTTAAAGCATCTGCTGGCTCAGGGCATCTGTCACACCCCTTCACTAATCTCTCCTTCCTGTAGCTTTTCTCACCTTACTACTGTGCTGCTTACCAACTATCAAATACAGATAAACTGTTTAGGGAGCATTCAAGGCATTCAGCCACAAGATCATTTTTCATATCCCATTGTATACTCTTTCCCTACATGAGCACATACTATCTAAACCTTTGCTGGAATGTGCCATAGCCTTCCTTAGTTACTTTCCTTTGCTTTGTGCTCTTGGCATCCAGAATCCAGTTCCCATTTGTATACCTTTTCTTTGCTGCTCATCTCATATGGTGCCTCCTCTTATGATGTCTCCCAATTGGAGCTCACTTTTTCCAACTCAACATATTCTCACCCCATGATTATCTGTCATATGGCAATTTATATAGTCTTTATAAGATAGTGTTTTGTAGACTATTACTCATCCCTGTGCATCTCTGAAGAGCAGGAACTTGTGTCTTATCCAGCTGTGAGGACCTCACAACTCCAAGCAGTATGCTTTGAATATGGTAGTTGCCCTACAAATTCTGTATGTGTTGAACTGCCTCTCCACCCCACTCCACTCACATATGTTCTGAGAAGGAGTGGGAAGCCTGTGCTGGTAGGAAGCCAGAGAGGGAGCTGTCTGTGTTGCTTTCAAACATTAATGTCCATAGACAGCTGTAAGTGCTGTCTACCTTTGGCTTTGAGTCAGATATAATAAAACAAAATCAACCATTAGGAGTAATGCTTTTTAACTTTTGTTGTAAGGCTCACTAAAGATGTTTGCTACCCTTGACTGGTGTCAGATGCAATAAATATAATTAATCTCTGGAAACACATAGATGAAATTACTTTAATCATAGCTTTCATTTGTTTCTGACTCTCTGAATCTCTTGGGCATACAGCAGAACCCTCTGGCCCTCTGCCACATGAGGCACCTTGAGGCCTTCTCATAGGCTTGGCTTGGGAATAGCAAATCTTTCTGGGCATTTGAAACTTGCAAGTGGAAAACATTTGGCTTTCCATATCCATCTCCTAGGGACTCATTGAAAGAAAGTTTATTTGCCCAGGAAGGGTGACCTTTCCTTTCATCTCTTACCATGTTTTCAAGCTAATGAAGTCGTGAGGGAACTTGGCACCTGCTTGCCTCAGGACAGATTCAGTGAAACCAGAGTCCTGTATGTGGATGGCACTGAGTTATTTTATATATTTTCATATTGCTGAAGAACTTCTCTCCATAGGTTTCTATGACTCTGAAGCTACTGTAGTGTAAAAACTGTCAACTGTATGAATTAGAGAATCCTTAGAATTCATCCAGTCCAACAGCTCCATTTGATAAATAAGAAACTTAGGCTGACTGAGTTACAATGTCTTGTTGAAATGAAAATCAGCTTTCAGCCAGGATCCTTTCCACCTAATACATTTTCTTAAAAATTTTTCCAAATGGGACTCTGTTTAGTATTTCACAAATTCCATGATGGAAAGATGCAGCTACCGAGAACATACAGTCCTTGCATTGATTTAATGAAGTCTTGTGGAGGACTCACTCTCAGAGAGATACTTCTTTCAGGTTGTTTGGGGTACAGTGATAAATGAGGAAGATGCCATGCTTGGTGAATCTTCCAGTTTACTGGAACAGTCAGATATTAGAACTGTTCAGTCAATGTTGGTGAGTGTTACAAAGGGAAAGTATGGGTCAGCTCCACTTCCTAAATGAAGGGTAGCAGGACTGGGCTTGTGGAGCCTGAGCATATTCCAAATAAAAAAAGGGCTCATGCAGAGGCCCTGGTTTCATTGGGAGTATGCTTTCTGCTTATTCTGTCCACACTTACTCTAGACACCTTGGTAGCCTTGCTCTGCTTCTCTCTTCAGCCTCCCCTCTCTGGACTGCTTGCTAACATATACCTCAAGTATTCTTTTTTGATTCTTTGTCTAAGCTTTTTTAATTTTCATGCCTTTACACATCTTGTCCTTCTGTTGGAAATATAAATTGCTTTCAGCCCCACTCATGATTCGGGATTCAGGTTTCAGTTATACTTCCCTGGACTGATTTGGCTAAATCTCCTGTGTGATTTTGTAGCACCCTGCCTGCACCTCCATTGGACTGTACAGACTTTAATGTAATTGTCTATTTGTGCATCTTTATTATTCTCTTAGTGGAGGCCGTATCAGTTGTGTCCATATCAGTATTCCTAGTACAATGTCTTGAAGTTCGTAGTTACTTCCACTCCATGTTTATTATGTCAATAGATGAAGAAATACAGGCTTAACTCCAGTCCTTTCTCATCTTCCCTTTCCCATATTTGTTCCTCTATCTTCTATCATCCCCACCTCTTCCTTCCCTCCCTCCTTCCTTCCCTCTCTTTCTCCTTTCCTTCCTTCAGTTCACTCAATAGGTGTCTCTGAGAATCTCCTCTGAGCTTGGCCTTGAGCTGCTCATACTCCAGTGAAACTGGACTGGCAATTATATACAATAGATTTATATGATTTTGATATTAAAAGAGTTTAAACAAAGAATTCACAGCACCAAGCATTGATTGTGTATGTTTGTTTGGAGGAACCCAGGACAGTTTCACTAGGGCAATGCTGTTTGAGCTAAATCTGGAGAGAGAAAGAGGCATTTATCAGGTGAGAGGGAGCAGGAGGGGTACTACCTTGAAGGCTTCAGAGCTTGCAGAGAAAGACCCTGAGTTGTTGAAAGTAACAAGCTAATGTTCATGGAATGGAGGGTATGTATGGGTGTGGGGAAGTGAGGGCAGGGAAGGGCGGGTAGCAGGAGGTGCAGAGAATGAAGGCTGGGTTAAAAATGCTTTTGCTTGCCTTTCTAAACAATCTGAATTTTGTTATGTAGACACTGGGAACCCTACTGAAGTTTCCTTAAGCAGGGGTTCTCTGTTTTATGGGAAGCTGAGGGGACATCCTTGGGCTATCATAAGAGGAAATTCCAGATCTTGGATACTAATTGGCCATGTGCTCCCCTACTTCTCCATCATGTTTCTCTGGACACAGGCCATTGCTAGTATTGGACAGAGATCACCACAGCTAGCAGGAGAGAAGACAAAGTTAGAGGTGTAACAAACCCCCATCCCTGCCACACCTTTTGCAAGTATTTGTCAACTCTACCTCTGAGGAAATGGGACTTTTGAAATGATAGTGATTGCCAGCCATTTGTTACTTGTTAGGCATCTCATTTTCTTAATGATTCCAATTAACTAGACAGTCTGTTGCCTGGCACTGATTTAAGTATATGCTCATCTAATTTTCCTATTTTAGAGCTATGAACTCATTGATCCTGGACTCCTCTTTGTGCTACAGCAACAGTAGTAAATTCTCTTTGACCGACTTGAAGGAGTGGTCGAGTTTGATGGTAACAGTTATAGAATTGAATGCTTACATTAAGGCACCCATGATCCGTTGAATGCTTCAACTGCATAATTAATCAGGCCAGCTAAAATTGTACATCAGTGTAATAATATTTACTCTGAAAACTCACAGTTGGACTATGCAGGCTCTGCTGACATCAAGGAATCTTCAACTTTTTCTTTGACAAGGAGTTTTATTAGGACATTATTTTGGCAGCTCTAGCACAATTCCTTTGGCAAATGCTCATCGAATCATGGAATATTAAGAAACTGACATTGGGTTAGAGTTGTTTCCACACCTGGCTGAACCAAAATCTCTGAGAGGATTTTAGAAAATTTCTATACTTCTATGTTCTACCTCTGGGAACCTGATTGAGGAGACAGGGAGGAAGCAGGAAGTTAGAGATATGTTTTCTTAATACCCAGGTTATTTGTGAGAATTGCAAGTCTTTTTGAGGACATTGAGAGCTACAAGACTGAAGTCACTTGGGAGATTAAACCAATACGTTTTTCTAAGGGAAAGAGAAACTGATATTAAGGGCCCCTAAGCTTTTATTACTAATGTACTATTGTTTCTAAAAGTTCCAATTTTGACTTTCTCAGGAGGCACTTTCTCAGTGCTTCTAAAAGTGGATTTGGTGGCTGCACTCAAGGAAACATTTGGGTGCTTGTTAAACATGCAGATTCCTGCATGAAGATTCATGGTATCAAAATCTCTGAGAGTGGGTCCATGTACCTGTATCTAAATAAAACAGGTATTTCTGATATACAAGGTCTCATGCATTGAAAGCTTGGTCCCTAGCTTGTTGATATTGGGATGTGGTATGGAGCCTTGAAGAGGTGGGGCTTAGAATAAGGTGATTGGGCCACTGGGTACTGCCCTCAGAATGAGTTGATATAGTTCTTACAGTGCCTTGGCTAGTTCTGATAAGAGGTTTGCTGTGAAATAGCTAGGTGCCTCCCTGGCTTCTGGCTTCCTGTCGCACTTTGTGATCTCTCCCTCTCACATGCATCCCAGCTATGCCATCTGCTGTGATATGATACAATCAGAGGACCTTATTGTGAACCAGTGCCATATGGCTTGGATACAAAACTATAAGCTAAATAAACCTTTTTTCTTTATAAAGTATGCAGCCGCAAGTATCTTATTATAATAATGGAAAATAGACTAATATAGTGATATTTTAAACATTTAACCATAGTGTTCCCCCTGCTTAAAACCCACCAGAAATTCTGCATTGCCTTCAGCATGAAACCCAAGGCCCTTAGTGTGATGATCAGGTTTCCTAAGCTCTGACAGTTCCTCTTGAACACCTGTTCATCACTTACCCTCCCTCTCCCTGGACTTTAAATTCTAGCCATGCTGAATTATACTACTTCCTGATGTCTTGGGGCATTTTTTCATAGGTAATTTCTTATTTTTGAATGACTTTCTGTCACTGTATGGTCCCTCCCCATCTATCTAGCAAGTGAGCCCCTACTCATACTTGTAGCTATAGCTCTGCCCTTCTACAACCTTGGCAACCTTCTGTCCAGAGTGGGTTCTGACTTTGTGTGCTGTCTCAGTCTATCTACACTTCCTTCATAAATATGTGTGTAAGAATTTGTTTGTTGGGGCCGAGGATTTAACTCAGTGGCACAGTACCTGCCTGGCAAGCGTGAGGTCCTGAGTTCAATTCCTGGTAAGCCCTCACCTCCTCACAAATAATTTGTTTGCATGTCTGTTGACCCTCCTTGACTGAATTCATCTATAATATCCTATGCCTAGAATAGTGTTTGGCTCTTATTAGGTACTTAACACTTTTTGAGTGAATGAATGAATGAGTGAATTATTCCATGTCTTACTTCCAAAATCATCTATTATAAAACAAACTGTATTTACATTTTAGCCAATTTCCAAATTTTGAAACATGTCATAAATTTACACATTGTCAGTTCAGTTCATAAAAATAACTATGAATTTCAATTAACTGACTCATGTCACCCAATGAATTTTCTTAGTAAGAAGAGAGGCAGATATACTGGGCTATGGATCAGCGTCATAGCTTGCCCCTTAAGAAGTTGATAGGAATTTACAAAACAACCAAGGTTACTAAGCATTACTTCATCTTTACCACATGTTGGGCATTATTTTTCTTTAAACCAAAGGAAATCATATTTCATCTTAGAATCATGTTAATAATGGAAAACAAAATTATTTTAACATTTTAGCTAAAATGGTGGTGTTAGGTGTAGGTAGAAAGGAGTTGAAGGTGCCATTCGCTTGCTACAACATTAGAGTAGCTGGAGCTGAGTCCCACAGGCAGACAGGGAAGAGTACCAGGCAGGAGACAGGTGGTGTCAGATGGAGTGGCAACCCATCACAGATGCATCCTGGGAAATAATTAGGCTGGAGTACAACACACATAGACTCCAAAGCAGTGAAAATTTATTGACTTGTCTCTCTGGGCTAGACACGGGTTTTGTGTTTTATATAACCTATGCCATTCAATCCACTCTGAGCTGTATGAAGCTATTACTAATTTCTTAATTTCACAGACTCAGGAACTGTTAATTGATCCTCAGTTGTTCAGGAAGTAGCTAGGGAATTAGAAAACATGAACTTCATTGATTCTACCATTTAAGCTTCAGACAGCCTGGTGATTATCTTGCTTGATTTTTGAAAGGGAGAAAGATATCCCCAAAACTCCTCTGCCTTGTCATTCCCCCTATTAAGTGACCCCGTGATTCTCTCCGAACTTGTGCTTCCTGGTTACAAAGGAGGTCGTCAGCCCTTGCCTCAGTGACACAGGCACCTGTGTGTTCAGCTGCCTAGCTGTTGAGGCTGGGTCTCTCCCTTTGGAAAGTGACTTGAGAGCAACCAGCAGCACACATGCTAAGTGAACAGTGGGTGAACAGAGTGTGGTGTTTGACCTCAGAATGCCCCCTTGGCTCCAGCCTTGCTTGGCTCCACATAGACCTAACGTGAATTTCACAACCTTGTGGGCCGTCAGGGTGTTGGCGTGGGAAGACTTTATGCTCTTGTCACTTCCATTTATTTTACAAATGGGACATTGAGTCCTTGGGGATTAAATCACTTTCCAAAGCTAGAGAGCTGTGTGTGTGGAGTTCAAGTTACCTAACGTGCTCAGGGCTCTGGCCTCAGTACTACAGTGGCTTCACCACAGTATGCCACGTTCTCAGCCCTGCTCCTCAGTGCCTCTTTCCCTCCCTGGCTGGAGTCTAATTCCGCTATCCTCTTACAGCAACCAAAGTCTGTGACTGTCCCTTAAAGTTGAGTTCATGTTTCCCATGCTTCCAAAGCGATGAGGTTCTTGCTCATTATTGAGTTCTAAGTCTCCTTCCCACCCACTTCACCCTCTCCTTTGGGGTCTTTTGGTGTTGTCCACAGGACACTTTCCATACTGGTCTTCTGGTATTCTTCAAACGGTGCATGTAAATTTTCCTTTGTTGGAGCAGTTTTCCCAGCCCCAAATCCTCTTTTCTTATACTTTCTTCTCTAACTCAAGCAAGTCCTGCCTGGCTGTGTTTTGCAGTGTAATATAAATCATATTATTTTAAAGACACCTTCTCCAACTGCTTCAGCTAACAGCGAATAGCCTTTATGCAAATAGCTGCCTCTCCTTTATAACTCATGAGTTCATTGTTATACTAGTGTTTCCCAGAGTATTTCTTGAACATTTAACCCTTGAATTACATCCTGTGTCTCTACTCCATTCCATCACAGGATGAGCCCATGGCCAAATCAATCTATGAAATGTCAGTTACTCTGTTTGTTGTGTGGAGATTCATATTGCATGTTAGCACTTTAGAGCCCCCGAAAAGTCCTGTATACAAAGTGGCCTAACCTTGCACCTCCCAAATATGTGCTCTTAGAACCTTTAATTTTTGTGACACTTTTAGCACTTTATTGAATGCCTTATGGGGAATGTTCTTCTAAGGCTTTAGGACACACTAGTACAAAATTAAAAGCCTCATCTTCCTGGTCATATTGTACATGCTTGTACCTCTTTATCTCTCCGCTGTGTTCAATGGGATGTTTCTTTTCAAAATTTGTGTGTGGTGAGAAAAAGGGCTAAAGAAGATTCACTTGTTTGCCATTGTGGGTTTCTGGTGGAGAAAAGAACTTTTCTCATGCTGAGATATGGCATAGATAAAGAGTGGTCAAGAGCAAAATGAAAAACTGTCCTGAGGTGAGAACAATTTCAAGTGTAAACTTGTCCTGGGCTGTGAGCGAGGTTGAGTCTAGAATGACCAGATCTGCTGTCATACAAACTGAGTGGAGAAATAAGAATTTCAAAAACCCTTATGTGAAGAAAGCAAATAACTGATGAAAGGAAACTCTTTGGAACTCTGGAGGATAAATAGCAAAATTGAAAGAGAGAAAGGGGGAAAAAAAAAGAAAATGAATGGTCATAAAACAATCATTTTATTTCAGTTTCAAAAACTTTCCTGGGCTGAACTCCCAGATCCTTACCCTGCTACTAGAAGCTGAGGTTCCAGCTGTTAAGGCTCTGTTCTTGCCAACACTTCCTAGTTTTACTCTTTCCTTGCTTCATATTTCAGTAATGACCTCGAGTAGCCCTAGATTCCTATCTGTACAGTTCAAGCTGGTTCAGTAGTTATTTATTGAGCACTTACTATATCCCAGTATGTGCTGAGGCTACAAAGATAAATGACAAAGAATCTTTTGGCTTGAGTGTGCCCATCCAGGAATAGGGTGAGGCAATCATTAGACAACAACAGACAATTTAAATAGGGCACTGAGACAGAAGAATCCCAAGGAGGCACCTGAGCCTGAGGATTTCAGTGACTGTTTCTACAGGGCAGAATTCTCTATGAGACACTGCCCAGGGCCCATGAAACTTTTTGTGGCCCATGAACATGTTTTAATCTCTTTTAAAATTAGAAGACGAGAATTATTATGATCCACTCTGGGTTTTGATATGTCTTTACACTAATACAGTTGTCAGGTAATTTTTATTTTATTTTATTTTATTTTATTTTATTTTATTTTATTTTATTTTTTAATGGAGGAAAGAGCACATGAAAACAAAAGTGCTTAGGGCCCATGAAGGTCGCTTGTGATATATCAGTGACCTGGGGCTTCCATCACAAAGTACCATAGGCTTTCATTCGTTGTCTCCCAACTCTGGAGGCCAGAAGTCTGCTAAGTTGTTGGCAGGGTTGGTTCTGTCTGAGGGTCACAAGGAAGACTGTCCCATGGCTTCTACTTTCTGCGAACATCAAGCGGCCATCCACATTATTTTTCCCCTGTCTTTGTCTCTGACTCATGGTGTTCCTTTGTATAAGGACTCCAGTCATACCAGAGTAGGGGCTAATACTCAGATATGATCAAATCTTAACTAATTTTCATCAGCCACCATCCTAGATCCTATTTCCAAATAAGGTCATGTTCAGAGTATTGGGGCTTACGATTTCAGCATGTGAACATGTGTGTCAGAACAGTCTATGCAGTGTTCTCAGGCTCCTGGAGACATCCCATTTCTCTCTTCCTTTGTAACCAGCAGGATGTGGTTGATGTGGGACAAATGAAGGAGTCACATAGCTTTCAGTCACTGGTGCTTAGAAGTCCACACATTTCCCCTCCAGAAAAGTGAAAGGAACTGCCAACCACTCTGGTGCCAGTGTTGCTAGTGGGCAAGTGTTCCCACAAGAAAACTGTAGATAATTATGTTTCAGAATTTGATTGGAATATTTTATTTTTGACCTAACTTCCAAGTAGAAGATGCCTGATTTAGCAATTTTAAAAAGTAACCTTTACTCAGCTTGGCATCTTCAGCAAGTTTTCTTGTTGAACAGGACTCTGGTTTCTATAGACTGCTTCTCTGCCTGTGCTCCCTAAAGCAGGGGTGCAGGCCTTTGAGGGCCCCAGGATGGAGCTCTCAGGGCTCTGCTGCTGAGAGCTTGTGATCTTTCCCCATGCCTTACAACAGGGCTCAAGCCAGAGAACAAATACCAGTCAGTAGTGATAAGGACATTGAGCAAATCCACCCTAGTTATGACCGTCATGTCCTCATGGTAGGGGTCTGTGAGGGGGCAGAGAACATTTTTCACAAGTCTCATGTGCTATTTTGGAGAAAGGACCAAGCAATCACCCAGGGCAAAACCTGGCACAAGCCCCCATGGCCTGGTCCGAATTTCCATCTCTAATGCTGCCTATTGCCCAGAGAGTTCCCAGGGACAGTGAGCAGCCTGTGGAGCCTGCGGCAGGGTGGGGCCAACTAACTGCTCCTTACGCCCACCCCAGCCCAGTCTGCACATACTTCTGGGTGTCTGGTCCTCATTAGGGCTGGCTGAGTTGACAGTTTGCAGGCCGCACTGTGAACTGCCACCTCACCTGTGGTTGAACAGATGCCCCCATCTTCACTTTTGAAGAAAAGGCCACAGGGGACTTCTCAGCAGTTGCCAGAGCTTGTCCTCCCTGCTACAGTGCCATGTAACTCAGAGGCTGCTGTCACCACCTTCTTCCCCAGGGGACCAGCTCACCACAGGCCTCTGGACCTCACCCGGGGGCCCTGCCAAGCTCCCTGGAGTAAGGCCATTCTAAGTTCTGTCCTGGAGCTCGTCAGTGTCTGGGTCCTCCCACAGGTTGTAAGAGAAACAAACTGAGAATGTGCTAAGTCCTTCATCACCTCTTTTTTCCAGCCTCTCATTTGAAGTTCTCTGCATATTCCCAGACTCGCACTTCTCAGTAATTTTCACAAAAATAACTCCAAGTGGCAGCTCAGAGTAAACATCTTCGCTTTAAACCCTTGACAATTAGACTTCCTATTGCAGCTGGAATGGAGCAGCTGTAATTAAGAAGCGTACACAGAAAACAAAAACGTTTTGAAGTCTGTCTTGTTTCTGAAGCATCTGAGCCATTTTGCTGTTAACAGCAGGAAATATTTAGAAAAATCCAGGGCATTTCCAAACATCTGACTGCTCAGCTGGGTAAAAATACAATCTAAGTGTTTCCTTTTGAATTTGCATCACTTTATGATTAGTCAGGGTTTTTTTTTTTTTTTTTTTTTTTGGTCCAGAAATGGTTTCTATTACAGCTGCGTCTTTTTTTATTTGGTGACCCAGTTACATGACTCTTTAGCATGAAAAAAATTCACATTATTGGTTTAAAAATATATTTTTGAACCTCAAAAACAGTTTGTATTTCATAAACTTTTATAAAGTTTAATTTTGTCATTTTATTCTAGGTTTCAGGATAAGGCACTGTGGAGGAGTTTTAAGGTGTTCTGAGGTAGGACAGAAGTAGACACTAGAAAGGGCTGTGGGGATCCCTTGCATCTACCCTTTCCATTTGCTCATTACTCTAAGGGTGAAAGTTAGCCATAGATTGGATTGTTCCTAACTGTTCTAGAGGCTTCTTCTTGTTGGATGACTTGGACTACTTCTCAGTTTATTTTGCCTGCATGTACTCCACGCGTGTCTGATCATCTAAATCCTCGGAGTATCTCGTCACAGTGGACTCTAAGATTATTGAGTTTCATGCATTGCTTGGACACATTCCAATAGTTTTAGAAACACATTGCCTCTGATAGAATATAGCCTAGAGATTTACATCCTTTAGAATTTGCCAGTGAGGAGATACTTTAGCATATAGGTTCTTTAAGATGAAATTATGTACAGCTCCAATATTTTTATTGATAATGTGTTCCAAACTAGTTCATCATCATTGAAGCAAGGTATTTTTAAGCCAAAGTATTTGTGTCCAAGTTAGAATTTAAAGAAAATTCAGTGTTTGACTTCTTTTTTTTTTTTTTTTTTTTGCTCCTTATCTTTCTGGGAGTAGATATATTTTGTGAGCGGTCAGCACCTCTGCCAAAGTCAACTTCTAAAATAGACATAACGTAAGAGTTGCACACAGATTGGCCTTGTTTCCCCATGGAGCTTTGTGTCTGAGGACTTGGGTTCTGTAGGATTGGTTTGCTAGCCGGGAAGCCTGCAGCCTGCATTCCCTAAGAAAGAAAAATGATTGCTTTTCTTTGTTGACATATGACCCACCTCATCCATCAATGGCATCATTCCATACAACTTGGTATAGAACTTTCAGAAGTACATTTCCTCACTGTAGATGTATTCAAAACACAACATTTGTCTGGGATGTGCTGGGGCACCATGTGCTATCTGTGGCCACAGTGGTGATTCTGGTTTGCTTGCAAGACTGATTTGCTTCCCCTTAAACAGGACTCAGTAAACATGGAGATCTCCATGTGCTCCTCCCAAGGGTCCTTGTTTTACTGTCAGGGACTTCAGGGATTGAGAAATGAAAAGCCAGCTGAGACCCAGACGTGCCCTCTGAGGCAGAGCTTCTGGGGATTTGTAGGCTATGGATCAGCAGTGGAAGTCAAAATAAGTGGTCCTGCAGCACAGAAGTAGTATTTAAGATCAGCATTTGAATATTGGAGACCAACTCACTGCCAGTATTTTAAGAAATGAAAAGAAGTAAAAACTTTAAAAAATACCTATTAGCCTTCAAGTTAAGGGGTTGGATAATCCACAAGGTAGAGCTACGGGTAATTTCTTAAAAAGGAAAGAAACATTCCATTAAGCTTAGTTGTATGTTCTATATAACATCTAGCTAGGCTTGAAAATGAATAGAACTCCACATCTTGTCATGAGTAGAATTATC
>RJWT010000768.1:0-15129 GCA_004365215.1 Cuniculus paca | reverse complement strand
TAGAAATTGGAGAGATGTTGGCTTCCACAACAAAGGTTGACAGCTGCCACCACTGGAAGCTAGGAGAGAGGTATGTGGTATATTCTCTTTCAAGGCCTTCTTCAGAAGGTACCAGATTTGCTGATGCCTTGATCTCCGGCCTCCAGAATAGAGAGGATGAAGTTTTGTTACCTTGCCCAGTTTGTGGTAATTTGTTGAGTAGCAGTCCCAGGAAACAAATATGGAATTGTAACGAGTCATGGAGACACCTGATCTAAGGGGCTCAGTTTGTCTTGGAGAGGCCCAGAGACTCACCCAAGCACATAACAGAGACACATGGCTAAACTCAGAGTGAAATGTTTCATGATGCACTCTGAGATCAGGTCTGTCCATGCATTCGCAACCATTTACAGCATAATCTACATGTGGCAAGCATAGAGATAGGTAGCAGAGGAGGTACACTGAAAGACATATCAATTTAGCTACTTCAAAGCACTTTCAAGGAAGTCATATACTCAAAAATGATGAGAAATTGTGCTCTTTGGCATCATTAGAATACCAATACTCAGGACAATAATGTGTAGTTGGAAGGATTAGAAAAGGCTGTTCTTGGGATTGGCCTTGGAGGTTGGAGTCTAAGAAGTGAATTTCGGTGTGAAATTTCAATGTGAAAGAGAAAAGAGGGATCAAGCAAAGGTGGTGGGTGGGAGAGTACATTTCACCTTCAAGTTTGTGAGCGCTCAGAAGTAGAGGGAGGTGAGACTCTTAAAGGAATGTAAACCAAGTGCAAAGGACACTGGACATGACCAATTGTTGCTTCCTTTTCTTTCCAAATGGAATCTGGCTTTGATCAGGTAGACACACTGTATTGCGTGTGTTAGTGAACCTCAGAGGAAGCTGACCAGCCTGGTGGGGGTTGGGGTAGGCACCAAGAGTAACATTATTCATGCCACACCTCTTTCCAGTCGTTAACAGAGTGATAAGCATCTGAACAATTTTTGGCCAATGAAATTTAAGGGGAATTCTGGTAGGAGACAGGGAAGAAAGGGATGCTTTTGGAAATGTCTCCTGTGCCTGGCAGACGGTACAGAAGGAAGTACTCCTCTCTTCCTTTGGACAGTAACTGCAACTGAGGCAGATATCTTGCTACCAACCTGAAGATAAAGCTAACACCAGGGACAGCAAAGAAATAAGAGGGAAAGAGACAGGGTCTTGGATGACAGTGCGATACCACTGACCTATCACCTTACCTTTGAGGTCCTATTAATCTGTTTCCTTGTTTCAGCCATTTGGAATCAGTGTTTTTGCCTTCTATTGGTGAAAGCATGATGACCTTCCTAGAGGAGGTGACAATTAGAAAGATAAGCAGAAGTTAGAGTCGTGAAAAGAAGATAGAGCGTACTGGGCAGAAAGAACAGCTGCTGCAAAACTCCAAGGGGTCACTTTTGCATTTGAGACACAAAAAATGTACACTGTCTGGCACATAGCTGGGTTGGTGATTCATTTGTGAAGATAGGAAAGAAGGAGGGAGAGAGTAGGGGAATACAGACAGAAGAGAGAAATGAGTCAGATTAGAAATGAGGATAGAAGTTTACCAGGATACACATGGGGGAGATGGAAGGTTGTGTCTAATTGGAAGAGCACTAAATTGGTTCCAAATGACAGTCCTGAATCCGGTAGTGCCACTGATAATGAAAACCATGGATAGGTGGAAGGTAGAGCTCATAGTATTTGGCAGTAGATGAGACACAGAGTGGAAGATGGAGACAGCAGAGCCAAAGCCAAAGCTCTCCTCTAGTGACACGAAAGATGAATTATCGAGAGAAACCAGTTAGGAGGGGTGGCTGGGATGGTATGGGTGGGGTGAAGGACAGATGTGATGCCATCAGTGTGGGCTTTCCTGACTGTGAGGTGCTCAGGAGACACAGCAGGCATGGAGACAGCATGGGCATCACTCTGGGGAGGAGAGGCGGGCAGAGCAGAGCTGCTGCCGTTGGGCGAGCCTGTGCTCTCCTGGTAGCTGAGGAGGTCCTTGAACTCGGAGGTCTCTCAGAGCTGAATTGGGGTGCAGTGCTGTTTCCTCTCAGCTTCCTGTCTGAAGTTGGTGGCAGATAGCTTTGCGTGTTGTGTGCCTGTTAGCTGTCCCTCTAGGGTCTTCATCGGGCCCAACACCCACGCAGGTTGTCTCCCACTCCTCAGCCTTTCCTTGTCCAATGTTGGATGGAGCACTTGGGTCTTTTTCTGTTCTCTTATGGCCAAAATTTGAGAGCCAGTGACCAGGCTTAGCCTTGTGAGGTCCAAAGTTCCCATCTCGTTAATCAAAAGACTTGATATTCAAGATTTAGCCCCTGCTTTGTTAACTTGTAAAGAGCTCTCTGGAAAGTTCACATTTTCGTCTCTGCCTTCTGACAGGCTGGACCTCTCTGAATGCCTACTTTTAAAACAGGCAAGAAGGCATTGTTAAGCTAGTCAGTTGTTCTGCAGCATGGTGAGTGGTGGAGAGAGATGGAAAGAGGTAGAAATGCGGCCTGCTAATCCAGTCTACAAGGAGCTGCCAGTGGGTTAATCACAGACACAGATGTAAAAATCCATTTGGCTCGCATGAAATCCACATCTATCTAACGCTTCACTTAGGATTTGAGGGTAGGGAAGATGTGGCTCCTTCAGCATGAAGACTACTTTTTTTTTTTTCTTTCCCTCGAACTGTACAGGATGTCCAAGGGGGGGCACAGGTGGTTTGGGACCAATATCCCAAGTGAAGTGCCGACCCCAACTCCCTGGTTCTGGGAAGATGTAGAGGAAATCCTTTGGCACCAAGTAAGCAAACAAACATGCACCCAAACAAAACAACAAGAGAAGCCCCACACTGAAAACTTTCCACTTGCAAACATGTTTTTGTCACTGCCAAAGGTTTAGGATTGCAACATTTGGGCGTCTTTGGCTCCAAATTTGAGGACTCTGCAGTTTTCCCAGAGCACCTAAAATAAAGATTTCTCTTTGGCAAAAACAGTATGTTTGTAAACAAAAAGGTTTTTTTTTTTTATAAATTCAATTCCCCTTTAGATGTAGTGTGTTTGGGTAAAGTCCCTTAGGCGATTTTCCATCTGCTTTTCCTCTCCACGTTGTTGCAGGCAGGTAGAATGCATCTCTCCTTTTACTGTGTGTGGTTTTCATTAGCGGGGCGTGTGTTCAGAATGCCTGCTTGTTGGCCAATTGCTGATTTCCCTCTGATGTTTGAGAGAAAGGACTGCTGAGCCCCAGCTTTGTTCAGAGTAGGTTTTCTTGTGTCCCAGGATCATGAAGTGGGAAACCTTTCAGAGAGGGGGCGCCAAGCCTTTTAGATTCATGTCAGGAACCCTATTCCCTTGGCTTTACCCAGCAAAGAAGTTGCTTGTTTCCAGTTGTTTCTTTAAACAACTTCATTGCTAAAGATGAGGTCTCTAGCAGGCCAGGCATCGTTTCTTTTTTCTCCCTTCTCACTGTCAAGCCCTGTTTGCAGGGAAACCCTAAGGACCTTTTCTCAGCAGAAAAGGGCCTGAAATTCATGCACCTTCGTCTATCTGTCTTTTATTTATCTAGAAAAGGAGAGAAAGCTATGAGAAGGCATCTACTAGGAGACTTGGTTCACTGAGTTATGGAGGTGGAGAGGTCTCACCATATGCCATGTGCAAGCTGAAGAACCAAGGAAATAAGGACTGTGGCTCAGTCCAAAGGCCTGAGAACCAGGCATGCTGATGGTGTGGTTTTTACTGTGAAGCTGAAGGCCTAAGAGTCTTGAGGGGCCACTAGTGTGAGCTTCAAAGTTCAGTGTCAGAGAATCTTCGGACTTTTAACATTCAAGGACAGGAGAAGGAAGGCAACTGAGCTCTGGAAGAGAGATCTTGGATCTGTTCTTCCCCCACCTTTTTATTGTCTGGTCCAGGCGAGTGGATGGTTCCCACCCACAATGAGGTGCTCTCAGGAGACACCCACTGGCATTCTGGGCAGCCTAGTGACTTTAATCGAATGCCAGCCCACCTGAGCTCCCTTTCAGCAGATCAGTCTCAGAGCCTAATGAAACGCTGAAGACAATTACTGTGTTACCAGCCGGGGATCTTTCTTAATCCGGTCAAGTCGGTGCCCCAATTCAACTTGCACGATGTTCAAACTTTAAACGACTCTGGTTTAAAAATGTAAGATAGGAGAGAATTTTAAAATTTGTGATATTTCTATGCTGGCCATAGAAGGAAAGATATATGTATTCATTGAGGCAAAGTTTAAATAACATAAAATTAGCCATTTCAGATCGAACAGTTTAGTGGTATTTGGTGCACACACACCGGTGTGTAACAGTATGAAACATTTCCATCACTGCAAAGTAAAAGCAATTTATCCTTTTCCCCTCCCACCCACAGTCCCTGGCAACCACTAACTTATTCTTTATCTTGATGGAGTTGTCTATTCTGGATATGTCATATAAATGGAATCAAACAATATGTAGTCTTTTGGGTCCTGCTTCCTTTACTTAGAATCATGTTTTCAAGTTCATTCACATATAAATCTCACCGAAGAGCTATCCCTTCTCCTATTTAGGTTGAGAAGGAGCTTTATGGGCCCATGGAATAATCCTGACACAGATGAGGTTCTGGACAGACCCTCAGTGGTTGTAGGAACCAGACTCCATGCAAGGGGCCACCCTTCTGTCTTTTGCTGTATGGTGTCCTGGCTTTGGCCCTTGCCTAGGATTCTCAGGCCTTTGCATCTTCTACTGCTCATGGCTCCTACTACCTTCTTCCCATCCCAGATTCTACATCATGGAATGGTTCCCTTTGTGTACACTCAATACTGACCATGCTCGTAACTGAGGCTGCCTTGCTTTGTTTTTCTATAATGGGTTCAGTACATCTAGAGAGAAAACCAGTCTCCCAGAAATCTGGGAGGAGATACTTCTAAACCTCTTTTAACAGTTTTCTTCTTGTTATGTGGCCATGAGGCCTCCTGGATAGTGGTGGGGGCAGATGGTATCCTAATACTGGGACAGGAAGAAGATAGTGAATTTAGATAACTGGGAAACTGCATTAGTCATGAGAAACTTTTAATGTATGTGTATGGTAAATTCATTGTAAGACTATAAACTTAAAAGTGATTTGCATATGACTTTTTATGTTTTATTACTATTATCTTTTCATTAAAAACTGTTAATCATTCCTGTTGCTATTATTGACTTCACTTGTTTTGATTTTTCTTTTTATAACACTATTATATTTTAAAAACTTTTTCCAGAAGTTAAATTCATCCTTCTTGAGTTAGAAGCTTGCATCGGTTAAATTTTAGTAACTTTTCCACTCTACTGAACTGACCTTACTGAGAGCAGTTATTATGCGAACCACCCCACCTAGCCACTAGGTGGTGCTCACATGTTATTGTAAATGGATTCTGATCCGGAAGTTAAACGGGGAAAACAATATGTCTTCATTTTAGGTAAAAACAGAAGCTGGTCGGTCCAACAGGCTGTGCGTGCTTTTTGGATTACAGCTCTTCCATCACACTGTCTTTCCTTGGCCGCCTTTTTAACTGTGACATCACGGTTAAGCAGAAGGTCTTTATCGAGTGAGACTGAGTTAAATCCTGCCTCTATCATTTACTCGCCTATGGATGTAAGTTATTTAACTTCAGTTTTCTCAAACAAGATGTGATTAATAAATGCGCACCCTATAGGATCATTTTAAGAAGCCAAAAGTAAATACATACTAAAGCGCATAGTGTTATATATTTTCATTTATTATCAGTGTTTTGTTTTTCTTTGTGCCATTGCTAATCACTTAGACACGTTTCCTAAATGTAGGTCAAGGACTAGCAATATCAGAATCACTTAAGGGTCTTTTTTAAGATGTAGATTTTTGGAATCTGTATCTGGAGCATCTATTTGATGTGGTGCTTTTAAAGAATTGAGTTCTTTAAAAGCTTCTCAGGTGATTTCAGTGTTCAGCTAGATTTGAAGGTATAGAAGACCCAAGGTTGCTGTCGACTCAAGTCAGTTCAGTGTTAAGAAGCTAACAATATTTATACTCTAGCAACGTCCAGTTTCCCTTCAACATAAAGTGGGTACTGTCCAAAGCTCTGCTGTCTTTGAAAGCCACCCCCTGAGCAAGGTATACTGTAGACAGTGGCTGCTTTGGGCTTGTACTCTCAAACTCTGACGAGCTAAAGAGAAGCACTGATGCAGCCTAGGTCAGTAACATGGAGTTCTGGGATGTCAGTTTATGTAGTTTGCTTTTGCCCTTGATCTGAATGTACAGACTGGTAGTGTTCAAATGTGTTCCCTTCAGAATTTTGGTGTTGAAATCTAAGAGGCATTGTCATAGTTTTGAGAGGTGATTAAGTTATGAGGACTATTCCCATTGCGAGTGGGATAACGAACCCTATAAAAGAGGCTTTGCGCAGCATTTTGCTGCTTGCCCTTTTGCTCTTTTGCTTTCTGTCACACGAGGCCACAGCGTTTCTGGAAGCTAGAGGATATAATGGTCAAGGCACTGACACTCACTAAACGAGATTGTAATGATCTTGGGATTTTCTAGTCTCCAGAATAGAGATATAAATTTCCATTTATAGCCTCAGGTACTTTGTCATAGCTGCAAAGCAATTTAAGGCATACCACCTCCATCTTACAATGAATCTGCTGAATCTACCCAACCTGTGGCTTTGTGGGTGTGATGGAACCTGGTGGTCACTGTGTGCTCCGTGGTCGGGGGCTCCATCTCCTCTGGGCCTCAGTAGCATGTGAGGAGCTGTTCTTCCTATTGTGATACAGTTCTTTGCTGTTGTTGACATGGTATTGCTCCAGAACTTTTAAGTGTTTGAGTTGTGATTTGCCAAATGGGATCTCCAAAGAACCCCACACAGTGTCTTTTTCCATTGCCAATACCTCTAATATCACTGTGACTTCGGGTCCATATGACCAAGCTATAAAGCCATTTTCCCTGCCTGAACCTTTTACAGAGTTGTTTTCTGTTTGGTTTCCATTAAAAAGTGGCTACCTGCGTGTCTCTTGCTATAAGTAATAATCCCAGCTGTGGAATTAGTATTTTCAGAATGCAAAGAAAGCTACAAGGTATGCTTCTTTTTTAAAAGGAGATACAAGATGCAATCATTCATTATTTTCCTTCACAGCATGCTCCACATTCTGCATCTTTAGAAATATACTGATGTGGCAGCTCCTGAATCTCAATAGAGGTTACTTCCCACTCGTTGCTTGATTCTGACTTATGAAGGCCCTAGCATACTTGGCACTTCTTGCTCATTGGGTCTGGCTTACATGGTGTCATCACCAGAGTGATGTTCTGCAGGAGTCCAGCTGGTCTAGGTCTCCTCAGACTACGTTATGACAGAGAGGGGAGCATTAACATACCCCTAAGTCAACACTTAAGTGAATACTGTTGCCTGTTCTGAACAAGCATGAACCGTTTCTGATCCTCCTTTTTCATAGATGAAAAGAGCACAGTCCCCAGATCAAAGGCTGCATACCATGTTCCCGAGCCTATGCTTTAGTGAAAGTGCAGCGTCTGGCAAGAAATCTTCAGTGTCAGCTGCGCGCTGCTACTTGTTTAGGTTTACAGGAGTCTCCCCTCCCAGAACCCTTGTGGTCTCCTCAGGGGCCAGATTGATGGATTAAATGGTGATGTGATAGTAGCCACATCTCTGCACCCTTTAGATATGTAACGGCATCTCTAAGATTTAAAATCCTGACCCCACCCTAGGATGTGATTTTAAAAAAATCACTATTTTGGCTAGGGCAAGGGCAATCTTGGAAACTTCCTTTTGGTCATTCTCACTGGTAGCTTGCAACTACCAAATATGCCCATTCCCAGTATATATTTGGGGGCTCCGGATAGGACTGTGGAATGGGTTCACTCACGCAGCAGGTCTACTATGAGTCAGATGCTACTTATTACCTGGGAGGAAATGGCATAGAATAGGGAGCCCTGAAGACATGTCAGGTCTCCAGGTTTCAATGTCAATCATTCTGGGTCTGAAAACTCTTTCAGATCTGGCCACTGGAATAAGTACCACGATTTTTTATTGGTGCAGTGATCTTCAGATTTCTGATCATCAAACATTGATTCTTTTGATGGTTGCTCTCTGCCTATTCCCTGAGGGATTCTGTTCTCTGACATTTATCTCTTATTTCTTCCTGGATGACTTTGAGGATGCTCAAAATTGTTTGCTATTTGTCTTCTGCTAGATGAGCATAACCACCTGGTGTCTAATATTTTGGGATCATATCATCCTCATTGTTCCCTACAGAGGACTGCAATTGCTGAGATGCGTGATGTTCGTGTCTGCACTTTGGTAAAAGGAGTACTGACCTTCCACGGAGCAGCCGCTGATGAATTTTTTGGCCTTAGATGTAGGTCCACTGTAATTGCCCACTTCCCTGAGCTTTTGGACTTCCTTTGCTCTCTGCAGAGGTAGTTTTAGTATTTTTACTTTGTGTTGTGTGGCCATCCCTTGATCCAAGCTTCTAAGAGCCACCTTAGCATCATGCTAATACCACTTCCTGGGATTCTTATTGGACTGTTGTCTTCCATTTCCCCAAATACCAGTGTTGGTGGCCTAACCCCCAGTACCTCGGAATTTAATGGTATTATAAATGGAATCTTTAAAGAGATGATTAGGTAAAGTCAGGTCATTAGGATGGGTCCTAATCTAGTATGACCCGTGTCTCTAAAAGATAGAGGATATTATAACACAGTATATGGAAGAATGACCATGTTGTGGACACAGGGAGAAGACAGCCATCCATAAGCCAAGGATAGAGACTTTAGGAAAAAACCAATCCTGCTGCCACCTTATGTAACGGTTAGTTTTGTGTCTTGTAAAATGGTTAATTCTAACTTGAACAAAGGATGCTCAAATAGCAAATAAAACATTATTTCTGGGTGTGTCGAGGATGTTTCTGGAAGAGATTAGCATTTGAATCAGTAGACTGAGTAAAGAAAATCACCTTTTTCACTGTGGCCAGGAATCATCCAATTCACTGAGGTTCAGACTAGGTGAATTCTCTCTCTTTTCTTGACCTGGACCATCCATCTTCTTCTGCCCTTTCACTTTGGGCCTCTGACATTTTGAGTCTTTGGACTCCAGGACTCATACCAGCACTCATCACACTCCACTCTCACCTGGTCCTCTGACCTCCAGCCTGGGACTGAATTATACCACTGGCTTTCCTGGATCTCCATTTTGCAGGTGGCAAATCATGCAACTTCTCAGCATCCACAATCATGTGATCTAATTCTCTTTATATGTCTATCTATCTGTCTGTCTGTCTGTCTGTCTGTCTATCTATCAACCTTCTATTGATTAGTTTTGTGTGAGAAGCCTGGCTAATACATTTGATTTCAGACTTTTATCTGCCAGGACTGTGTGGTGATAAATATTCGTTATCTGAGAAAAGAGATAGTCTGTGGTGTTTTGTTATGATACCTGGAGTATATCAACCCAGGTGACCCAACCCCATATCTTAGAATATCATTATTTCCCAATATGTCTTTGTCTGTTTTGTATTGCTGTAACAGAGTACCTGAGATCATGTAATTTATAAAGAACAGGGATTGTTTCTTACAGTTTTGGAGGTTATGAAGTCCAAGGTTGAGAGGTTTATCTGGTTGAGGGCAAGATAGCCCAGGTGTGAGAAAGCAAGAGATAAATGAACTTGCTTTTGTAACATACCTACCCCCACCTACTGCTGTGTTAGTGACAGTACTCCTTTCTTGAAGGCAGGAGCCTCATGGCTTAAATACCTCGAGTAGGTCCCACCTCCCAACATTGCTGTCTGGGGAACAAGTTTCCAATATGTGGATTTTGGGAGACACATTCAAACCACAGCACAATGGGAGTTGTTCTGACTTTTTCCACAAGAGCTCTGATGTTTTTATAAGTCCTGGGCACCACCTTAGCTTTCTCTGCCTTTGGAACACAAGTTACAGAGTTCTTCCTCATACTGGCCAGGAGGGCTGTGGACTGCATATGCAATATTTAAATCATGGTTAATGTTCTCAGCTTTTCTTGTCTTGCTCCCAGGCATCAGTTGCCCTCAGCAAGAGCCCTGCAGTTTTTCCAGCTTTATCATTACTCTTTTCTATATGTAGTTCTCTAACAGCTCATACTTAGCAGGGAACGTATGTACTTTCTGCCTCAACAGACCATTGACAGTTCATTCTGGGGACAGTATCAACAATTTGACTGCCACTCTGAGCTGGGGCAGTGTGACAGGGTCTTCATTGCTGGCTGGCAACATGATCAGGCTCCAGTATCCTATCCTCTGCTTCTAGGGGGACAACTCTGAATATATGTGTGTGCATGAGTGTGCGTGTGTGTGTGTGTGTGTATGTGCGCGCACGTGGGGGAGAGGGGAGGATTAGCCTTTCGAATGTTTGTTAGCGGACACTCCTGTGGTCAAGAAAGGAGAAAGCAGGCGTGGATGGGGGAAGTGAGGTGTTGGAGCTTTCATTACCCAGTGAGAACTGGCATGGTGTTCACAGTTGTGCTGACTAAGGGCTGGAGTGTTGGACAGTCGTACCTCTGATCTGTCAGTCAGTCATTGGTGCCAGCTATCCCGGGAAAGGGTGTGTTCTTGGGTAAAGTGCTTCCTTCTGTCAGGGGCAGCATCAGCTGAGGACAAACAGCTGTGCGGTGTTACCTAACATCCTCCTGGCCCAATGAAACACATTCTTTAGTTCCAGGCAGAGTCTAGGAAGTGCAAAGGGCAACAGTGACCACAAACAGAACATTTCTGCTGGAACTTTGAACCACTTTGGTAGGTGGAGCAGAATCCTGACATTGTCTCATAGGTGGGAAGCAGCACTTAGACCAAGTCTACTGTCATTCAAATATTTATCCTTGCTATTTTCTGAATATACATCTTTCCCACAAAAGGTGTATTCTCCTAGAAGGCTCAGGCCATATTTCACTGTCTGTCTCTTGGGCACCAGTTCTTGGGTGTGACACAGATTCTCCACCTGCCCCTGGGCTGTCATCCAGCCAGAAGTGACACTGAGACAATCTAGCTGTCATCACACACTGGGAGCTGGTGAAGGTGAATTGGGGAACTGCAGACATAGACAACACAGCCGGCTCATAGGGGTTTGAACTGCACACCAGCCTCGACCACAACAGAAGCTTGAGAGGAAAGGTCAGACCCATGAAGTGCTATTTGTTTTCACTGAAACTTCATCCCTCCCACTTAACACCCGTCTAACCAGCAATGGAATCAATTACCACGTGTCAGCCTGAAACCTGACCCAAGAAATGAAAGAAGGACACAGCCTCCCTGGGGGGCTGCAGGCAGGCAGAGAGACAGGAGGTAGAAAACTCGCGGCGGGAAGCCACGAATGAGCCATTCCCATTTGTAATTAAGGGTTAATCTGTGGCTGAGCTCTGACTTTTCTTCCCTCTCGCTCTCCTCTTCGACTTGGAGCCTGGTGTTGCTGGTCTGGACTATTGGCTTCTTTCACCAGGATGGTCAGCAAGCCCATGAGGTTATTTGACTTTGGTTATGTTGTTTGCTCCATTTATTAATTGAAGACCAGAAGGTTCTGGACATTTGTTACTTTACAGAGCGTGGGGAGGGCAGATCATGTTGAGCGGCCATGCTGATGGAGTGAGCTTAGTTGCTGCATTCTCAGGCTTCTGTGAAGTTTGGTGTCGGTGCCTCAGAGAGCACCCACTGAAGATGACATCATTCCCTTTCTACACTGATGTGAGTTGCAAGAGGGAAGCTCCACGAACTGCACAGGTGGGACCCATACAGGTCCTGAGGGTGACTCCAGGTGACAAGAAGTGAGCTTCATGCTATTTCACCAGCTCTTAAGAAAAGGTCACTTTTAGTTTTGTAAAGGTAAGGGTTTTGTTAATAAAGGTCCCTTAAACTCATAAACTTTTCTAAATAGGATCCTAGGATCAAGACTTCTCTCATCTTCACCTTGAGTATTAGACAGACTTTTCCTAATCTGCTCTACAACTGGTACTGCCGCTAAGGTTGCTGTGCCCAACTGGCAGGTTCAAAGTGTGAGGCTTCGATTAAACAGGAACATACATAACAGGATGCATCATCCTAGGTTTCCAGGTGAAAATACAAAGACATTTCCATTTGTTGGAATTGAGGACTTCAATAATAGAAAAAATTTTTGCTCAACAAAGATTACAGTTGTCAATGTAATAGGCAGCACACTAATGAATGAATCTGCAAATTGTCTTTCGCCACTATTGTCATTAGTTCTATTTAGTCTTTTGCTACTCTTTATGATGCTACTAAAAGACTGTTTCTTTTTCTCTAATGTAAATGCTGTTCAATCTTTGGTTGTTTTGTCTGCAGAGAGGTACTGCAGGCTCTCCTTACTTTCTCAGAGTGACACCACCAACACTGCTGGTTTTATTTGCCACCAACATGGTAATTCCCCTCACATCTTTTATCTTTATATTGGGTCTCTAGTTTTCTAGGTTCAGCACTGCCTCACTGTGTTTAGAAAGTCAGCATGCCTCTGCGTGCATCCCAGGTACCTTGCACTCAGTGTGCTCAATTGGCATCAGCCATCTTCCCTCTGTGTGTCTCCTCCTCTGCATCTGTTCTCCATTTCAAATGCAGGAGCAAAATCTCAGCGGTCAATTAAGCCTGGGACCTGAGAGACTTTCTGGATGCCTCTGTTTCCCTTATCTTAACCCCATATCTGAACAATAATCTGATGTGATTGATCCCCTCCCCCATTTATCATTTTTGGTCTCCACCATTCCTGCTGATGAAGCCCTATCTCATGTCACCGTCCTCTTCCCTGACTTTGTGATGTTCTCAGAGTTTCACTTCAGTAGCTTTGCCCATATCGTCCCATCTTTCTTGAGAATGGCTTCTCTTCCTCCTTTATTTCTTTTAACCAGTGAACTTAAAGAGACTCACATTAGGTATTTTTTTTAAAGGAAACATTAGATACTTAAATGTTTTTCTCTTATCTTTTCCATCTTCTTTGACTACACCCCTCTCTTACTCTCCCAGCTAGAAAGTTTGAATCATCATCTCCTCCCCCTGAATGGTAGGACTTATCACTGAATTCAGCCTGTTCTGTCCTTTGACCACTACCTTGCAGGTTGAAGCCCACTTGATATTCATGAGTCAGTGTACTCTTCTCTTAGTGAATCTTCCTTTCTCCAGCTTTCACCAGATCCATCAGATACACCAGATCCATCTATCTAAAGTACTTTGCTCAAAAACTCTGGACCCATCCCTGTAGAGACACGTTCCCACTCCCTGGCCTGGCATTTGGAGCCAGGTCACACTACACTGTGACCCCAATTTACCATCTTAGTGACAGATGTCAGATGACTTCACTTCGAGTCCCTAGGCCACCAGCTCCCTCAGAGCTGTCTGTCATCTCATGCCTTTGGCTCATGGCCACACTATTCTGGATGGAGGCCCTTTTTTTGGGCATTGGAATCTTACTTAACCTCTTAAGGCTTAATCTAAATGGACTACAATGAGAGGACTCTTCAGATTCCAGCAGTGAGAATAGATTGCCATTCCTCTGTGCCACCATTACCCGTATTTTGCTACTTGTCACAGTTTTTCCAGCTTTGTAGACAGTTAGGAATGTATTTTCTACTGGAAATCTTAGGAATGTGTTTCATTGCTATTCACACTCCTTCGTACCTTCATTTTGTAGCCACTCGTTTAATCATTGTAACCAATGAAAGACCTTATAGTTTAAATTTACATTTCAGAAAGAGAACCCTCTCATTCAGATCTGTGTATTCCTTCTTAGATCTTCACTATTATTATTCTAAAATATTTATTAAACTATCAACACAGTATCTTTATCTTTAAAAAAATACTATCAAACTTTTAGATACTTTGAAAACATAAGGTTAAATTCATATAAGTATGATTGAAAAATGTTTCTAAATTGTTGACTTAGAAACATTTGATGGATTTTGCCTTCATGTTTCAACTGGAGCCCATACAGACAAAGTTGGAGTCAGTACTGCATAGTTTCTCTGGATTTTGCCAGGATGGATCCCACTCTAGGGAATCCACCTTATTTTTCTTTTATGGTGACCTCTGATACTCAGGGAATGGGTTGGTAGAAATGAATAGCCTAAGACATATCTCACTACATAATAAATGGATGTCGGATGAAATACACATGCTATATATATGGATGTTAACATGTGCACAGCAGATGAGTTTTAGATGTGACTAACATACTCATTAGGTCTTCTTTAGCAAAATTCTCTAGTAGACTCATTATCCTAAAGTTGAAACACAAGGAGTTGACTCTCTGGTATGCATTTCAGAATTCTAAAGTTTAACTTGGATCCCTTTGAAGTCTTTTATTATGATTGATGAATCATTTCAATATTTTGCTAAAATCAAAGGCTCTCAGTAAAAGATAAAATCAAATGACTTACCAATCGAAGGTACCAGGAAAGACTGGAAATCAGGAGAAAATGTGATATGAGTAGTTTTACTAAATTTAAAAACTCGTATCAATCACTTCACATTTCAAAAGAGCTTGGAAACATTTAAAGCTTTAAAAAAGTACACACAACTGATTTCATAAACTATTTGGAAAATATTTAAGTACTCTTTGTAGCAGAAATAAATTCCAGTTTGGTACCTTTCTCCAGTCAAAATTCTGTAAGAGTTTGGTATCTCAAAGCAAGGGTGGAAAAAGATCTGTAACTACAATGAGAGGACCCTTCAGATTCCAGCAGTGAGAATAGATTGCCATTTCTTTGCAGGGAAGATGGTGTGATGTCTAGATGGGGAGGATTGTCACACAGAGACTAAGATTTTGGGGTTCTTGGCAAGGATTCTGAGGATGTGATCACCTCTTCTTTCCACTCTCAATACCTCAGTACCTGAGGCATAAAACTGCACTGTGTGAGAGCACAGGACTGCAGTGCTGACACCCGGGGGGGTAGTTAGGATGAATTTGTGGTAGGAAATTCCAAAGTAGGAGCTGCTCAGCCCCCATTTCCTAATGTCAGTAGGTGAATCATGATTTTTAATCAGCCTAGCAAACAAAGCACACTGAGCTATTAAGACAGCCTAGGGAAGCAAATTTGAGAAATTTTGAAAGTGAAGATCAGCATCTCCCTGAAGTCTTGTTTTATTTTCCTCCC
>RJWT010000767.1:0-58171 GCA_004365215.1 Cuniculus paca | reverse complement strand
ATATATATATATATATATATATATATATATATATCTCCAATTCTCCAAAATAAATGTAATTATAATGTATCACAAATGAATGCCCATTAAAAAACAACCTGGTTAGAATGTAATCCAAATACCCTAACAGACACTTCATCTAAAATGACATACAGACACCAAAGAACATATGAAGAGATGCTACGCAAAATATGTCATCAGAGAATGCAAATTAAAATTACAGTGCTACAGTGTGAGATACCCCTACACACCTACTAAAATGTACAAAATTCAGAATATTAATAACACCAAATGGTGGCAAAAATGTTGTGATGCTAAATCTTGTTTGGCAATTTGTTTGTTTCAAGTTTTTATTGTGGGAGAATATTTTAGATCTAACCCGTAACAGTTTATTTTCTTGGGTATTTTGTTGCAGTAATGAAAAGGTAACTGATACATGTGGAGCAATAGAAACTTCTTCACTGCTGATGGGAATGCAAGACGGTTCTGTCATTTTGAAACACAGTTTGGTAGACATAGTCGTCCTACAATCCTGTAATTACCATTCCTTGGTATTTACCCCAAGGAGTTGAAAATTTATGTCCACGTGAAAATGTGTACATGGATGTTTCTAGTATCTTTTTCAAAATTTCCAAAACTTAGAAGTAACCAAATTTTATTCTTCAGTAGATTAATAGTTAAGTAATCTGTGGTACAATTAGACAATAGAATATCATTCATTGTTAAAGAGAAATGAGCTATCGACACATGAGAAGACATGAAGAAAATCTGCTTGCATATTACTAAGTGAAATAAGCCAGTCTGAAAATGCTACATATGGAATAATTCCAAGTATGTGACATTGTGGAAAAGGTGAAAGTAAAGAGTAAATAAAAAGATTAGGAGAAAGTAAGGGATGAATAGATTGAATACAGAAAATTTTTACAGCAGGGAAGCTATTCTGTATGGTACTATAATTGTGGGTCCATGTAAGTATGAATTTGTCCAAACCCATACAAGATATAACACCAAGAGTAAACCGTAGTGTAAACTATGGGCTTTGGGTGATATTGATGTGTCGATGTAACTTTATTAATTATAACAAGTGTACCACTCTGGTGGGGAATGTTAAATACAGGAGATGTTTAAAATGCATGTATGAAGACAGGAAATTTATAAGATATCTCTGTGTCTTCTGCACAATTTTATTGTAAATCTAAAAGTGCTCTAACAATAAAATCTATCTTAAAAAAAAAACCACATCCTATTTTATGATCAGCAGGTTGGGAAGGATAAGCATATAAATCTTCTGGTATAATCCTCTTTGTTTAACTTCACCTTTCTAAAGAGCACCAGCTGGGTAGGTGTTGGCTGCTTTTCCTGCTGAGTAAATGACTGACCCTGGCCAGGTGTGCTTATCGCATAGGTGTGTCCAAGCCTCTCCCACACTTTTACCCAAGTCAGTTATTTTTATTCCCAGGACAGGTCTGAGATGGACTGTCCTTCCTAAGCAGGGGGACTTCCAGGTCTTCTTGGCCCTGAGGCTTTTATAATTTGGGGAGTTCCTCTTTAGGGAAATGAACATCAGCATAAAAATATAAAAGTTAAGTACAGAGAAAGTTAGAAGAGATTCACATAATAGAGGGACCTAAAAGCTGAAGCTTCATGAAAGAGCTACTCTGTACAGCTTTGTCATTTTGGAGCAAATCAAAAGAATTCTGTTAACTCAGATCATCTACACTTTCAATATCTATTAGACAATCTAAATTTGTAGACATAAAAAGAGAAATGCCCCCACAGAATTTATTGGTTTGAGAACTGCGGAGACTCTCAGGACAAACACGACGTCCAAGGCTTCGCACTATGAGACTTGACTGTACCACGGTTCTCACTGCCTGAGCCTTGTCCTGTGGAAGACCAAGACTCCCTTTGAGCTCTGGTTAGGAGAAGCTTAGCCTCTGAGCTCCCTTTCTCAGAGCATTTACTAAAAAGGATTGTGATTTTGAATTCTTCCTCTGTTCTTTCAAGATAAACATACATATGTCCTATAACTCAGGAGTGTCTTTCTCAAGGACATGAAAGCCGTCTCTTTGAAAATATCATCAGGAAGGGCAGGGCCTCTATCTCCCGGTCTCTGTTTTTTTCTTTCTTTTTTTTAATTTTTATTTTAATTTTTATTAGTACTTGTTTGTGGTACATAATGATCACATTCATCATGAGTAGTTGGTACATGTACATAGCACATCTTAATTCTTTTTTATATCCCATTCTCTGTTGACACATAGGATCCTAACTTCAACATTGCCAGATAGCAGACACAGCTGGGCTTAATTGTATTTACACTGACCAACATGGTAATTTTTCACTACTCTTTCTCTACTGAGTGACTACATATCCCCTCCTAGCTTCTTCATTTTCTTTTTTGAAGATCCCATTGCCTCTGCATAAATCTGAGTAGAGCTCATTCTTACCCCTACTGTCAGTAATTATTGAATAAAAATCTGTTTCAAGTGTTTTACATTTTTTAAAGGAGGACCTAGCTCATGGTGATGCTGGAGTGGTCTAGGGTTTGGAAATAATTGTATAATTTTATTTCTTTTCCTTTCTTTTTGGTTGTTGTGGTAGTGGTACTGGTCCCAGCCTTCAAACTCAGCTACTTTCCCCTTTATTTATATTTTCTTTTAAGACAGAGTCTCTCTAAGTTGTTAAGCTGCTCAGGCTGAGCTCAAACTTGCCATCCTCTTGCCTCAGCCTCCCAGAGTGCTGGGGTTAGAGGCCCATATCCTATACCCCATCTGGTAATTGTCCCCTGCAGCATGAGTGTAAAATGTGTTAGAAACCTTTGCTTGCTGTTTCTGTTTCTCGTGTTTTCTCCATGTCAAGCTTTGTTTATCTCTGACACGGCCTTGAAGAGCTGAAGCTGTGTTTTATCCACCACACAATGGCACAGACTTTGTCAGTGTGCTCACTGTTTATCCTCTGCATTCACTGAAATTGTAGACAGAATAATAGGGTCCCTTTGAATCCATCTTCCTATCACCTTTCTGACCACTGTGCCTGCCCCTTTCCTCCTCACTTGCCCTCTGCAACTAGACTCCTTGTCCTTCTCTGAACAGACCTGGCATGCTCTTGCCTTGGGGCCTCTGTATGGGAGGCTCCTCTTAAACAGGGTCTCCATTTTACAGAGGGAAACGGGCTCCAAAGAGTTAAGTGTTATGACCAAGTGATTAAAAAGCCAAGAAACCATCGGCAGGGTTTATTCCTCTGGCATCATCCTTGATGCCTGTCTTGCTCTCGTGACCCAGTCAACCAGTCAGAAAAACACTTTAACTCCACCTTCAAAATATGCTCTAAGTTCAAACTTTCTTCCACTTCCACTGCTTCTGTAAGGGTGGAAAGCTCCACCACCTTTCCTGCATTGCTGGCAGACCTTGCCCTTTGCTCCCCCTGTGCTGTCCTTCAAACCTATGGTCTACCTCAAGAAAACAACCCAAATGATCCTTTAAGATGATTAATATCATGTCCCTCCTTTGCTCAAAACTCTCCCAGGCTCTGTATTTCCTCAAAAGTAAAAGCTCCACAGTTGTGCTGTCCATGGGGGTGGCTACCCCTGCTCATGGAGGAGTACAGCACTTGAGAAGTGACCATTAGAATTGAGATGTAAACTACACGTTGGATTTTAAAGACTTAGTTTAAAAGTAATAATATTAAATATCTCATTAATAATTCTCATATTCTTTATGTACATTATAATATTTTGGGTATACTGGATACATAAATGCTAGTGTTAAAACTGTTGTTATTCGTTTCACTTTTTTAGTACAACTATCACAAAATGTAAAATGACCTATGTGGTTGATATTTGAGGCATGCATTGTCTTTCTACTGGCCGGAGCTGGTCTACATTACTGGGTCCCCTGATCTGTGCTATCTGCTCCTTCCTAAAATTCTCTTTTGATCTTGTCTCCCGTTCCAACGGATCTAGCTCAGCAGCCTAAGTGCCTGCCTGACAAGTGCAAGGTCGTGAGTTCAATCCCCGGTGCCAAAAAAAAAAAATTCTTCTTGAAATGATTCGGGGGTTCCTTTACCTTCTCCGGACTTTTTTCAAACTCACCTTCTCAGTGAAGACTTCCCTGAGCAACCTGATGGTAACTGAATGTTTCATTCACCTCCATGCTCATATTCACTGATCCTCTTTCTTGTTTTACTTTTCTCCATACCATTTGTCACCATGTTCGTTTAACTTCATTTCAAAGTCCACTCTGCCATATGTACTGTATGTTTTTCTAAGTTATTTTACTTGTTGTATAACTTCCCTTCTCGCATCTACAAGGCATGAAGTTTCGTTAAAAGCCATGCTCCCAACATCTAGAATTTTATCCCTAAATAGTAGGTGCTCAGTAAATATTTGTTGACTGTAGTACTGAGTGAATCATAACTAACCACTTGATTTACTGGTGAAGAAACTGAAGGTGTGTGGCTATTTCAAGATTTGAGATTTTTGTTAGTAGACAGGAATCCTGAATTTGTTCAAACCATAGAATACATAACACCAAGAGTGATCTATAATATAAACTATGGACTTGGGGCGATAATGATGTGTCAATGTAATTTTATTAATAATAACAAATGTACCACTCTGGTGGGAAATGTTAAATATAGGGGATGTTGAAAATGCAGGTATGAGGACAGGAAATTTATAAGATATCCCTGTAGAAGAGAACTAATGACATTTTACCAGGGGAAAATTTCTTGAAGTAAGCTATTACATTTGATTATATAATGAAATGTAGTAACGTACAACATGAAAGTGTTTCTGTTGATAACCACGTATATGATTTCAATCCTATAAGATGACGTTGCCTGGTGAGGCTGTAGTAGGATATATTAGTTTCCCATGTTTGTATTACAAATTATCACAAATGTATTGGCTCAACACAGCACCCATTTATTCTCTCACACTTCTGGAAGTCAGAAATCCAGAATGGATCTTATTTGACTAAATCAAACCAGAGGGCTATGTCCTTTCTGAGTACTCATTTTCTTGCTTTCTAATAAGCTTCTAGTGGCTCTCTGTATTCTTGACTTGTAGTCTCTTTCTCTATCTTCAAAACTCTTCATTCTAATTTCTGTTTCTGGTATCCCATACCCTTTTCATCTCATTCTGACACCTTCCGAGGACCTCTGTGATGATATTGGACCCACCCGAATTATCCAGAATAATCTCTCTTTCTAGAATGCTTAATTTAATCTCATTCCAAAGTCCTTATTGCCATATAGTGTAACATGCACAGATTTTGGAATTAGCATGTGAATGTCTTGTTGGTGGCTTTCTTCAGTCTACTGCACAGGACAATGTAACAGTGCCACAGTGGAGGTAAATGCTGGAAGCTGTGTAAACACAAATAACAATCCAGGATTGAGGAAAAGTAGAACAGCTTTATAGAGTAAGTGACTTTTTCGATAAGGCTTCCTGGTGCCAGTGGATGATGGGTATGTGCCACATAGAAAGGACTATCCAAGAAGGAAAAGGAGGTATAAATGAGATGACATTTGTATTAGTTACCAGTTGACTTATCAGAAATTGCTCCTCAATTTAACAGTTCAAAATAATAAGTGTCTAAATTCGCACACAGCTTTTCAAGGTCATGAATCCAAGAGAGTCTCAATGAGATAACCCTGCCTCCTCGGCTTTTGTCACCTTGCAGTCACAGTGTTGGCTGGGGCTGCAGTCAGCTCAAAGAGCTGGAGAAGCAGTGTCTAAATTCACTCGTGATTGCTGGGGGAGGCTTCCGTTCCTCCTCGCATGGGCCTCTTCAGAGATTACTCTTCCACTACGGCAGCCCGCTTCCTTGAGGGTGAATAATCAGAGAATCCAAGACAGAAGCCACAGTGATTTACAACCTAGCCTCAGAAATGACTTACTTTCCGCAGGGCAACCATGAAAGACGGGCAAGAACGGAGGTGGCATGGGAAGGAAGGGCGAGAGCACATGCAGTCCGTGTGCTTGGCCGAGAATGTTCAGAGATAATCATTTTATGGATATGGAGGTATTGCAGGGGCTTAGTCAAGGGAGTAAGATGACCCAATTGCTTTCCCAAGAAATTACTGTGGCAAAGACATGTGATGGGTGGAGCGCAGGTCTGAGAGATTAGGGAAGAAGAATGACGGAAGAATACTGGAATAGCACAGAGGGAGAAGTCCAGTCTCAATATAAGGTAATAGTGGTCGAGGACTGGGGAGGCCAGTGAATTTGGGACATATTCCCAAGTGGAATGGGTGGGCGGGCAGAGGATGGAAGTGGCTTCAAAATGCTGGTTTGCAGGAGGCATCAGTGATGTTCAATGAATACAGAAAGAAGGGCAGGGTTGACATGAGGGTAAACCAGAGAGGGCATGCCTAATTTTAGTATGTCATGCCTATGGGACTTTCAGATATAGGGAGCTAATGAGTGTAGTCGTGAAAACCCAGTTCAGACCAAGTATCACAAGGGTTTTAGCATCTGTGAAGAGGACTGCACTATGGCAGAGAACTCTTCTCACCTTGTTCTGGTATTATGTCCCAGCCTAAACTGAATGATATTTTTTACACACTGTTTCCATATTGTCATCCTTGCAGTGACTGTTTACTGAGTACCAGCTGTATACCACACTCTGTGCTTCACACCTTTCGTGCATTTACATCACCTCGCTGCCACACTAATCCAGTTAGGCACGTAGTGTTATCATTTCCTTTTTAAGATCAAGAAACTGCAGAAGGTAGAGTGCTATCCCCATTTCACAGATGAGAACATGGGTTTAGCTAGCGTCAAAAACATTGCTCAAGGCTGTATAGACACTAAGTATTGAACGTGGCTCTAGATCCAGATCTCTGCTGTATACCCTGTGCTCTCCACTGGAAGCCATCTCTAGTGTGCTTTATAGAACAGGACACATGCTCCAACATGGTTGGGTGGAGAGACGGTTAATAATCTGATATATGAGAGATAGCAAATACATGAGACTGGAACGAGGTCATTGATCCTCATCTGCAATGGTGTGAAAAAAGGATCAAGGCCCTCTTCCTGTTACAGAGACTTCTACACATTGACAGTATTTGCAATCTTTTTTCTAGAATTCTTTTCCTGTTTTTGCTATTTGTGAAACAAATGTGAGGAACTGCTTTCAGTCACTTAAAAAATAACAAATTGTTCATTTTCTTGTCTAAAGAAAGCATCCTGCATTAGCCAGATGGCTTTTCCGGCTCACGATTACTGCAGGAGGAGTTTTACCACAGTAGCACTTATCCTTAGTGAGGAAAAGGGGAGTGGGTAGATGAAGGGTGCCAGATTGATATGTCTTTTTCTTAGGGAAGATTACCACAACAGCAGATAGATCAGTCCGGAGACAGATACTGGTAATTTCTCTATGTAAAACTCAAATTAAAGTTTTGGGTAAAATTTAAGAGACAAAAGGAATAGCAGTCATGTACACGTCTCCAGTGGCTCTTAGACTGTTCACTGTCCCAGAGAAGACCTGACCCCAGACTCCAACTTCTATAATCATAGTGTGAGAACACAAACTCCTATAGAGGCAGAAGAAATGTCACAGACTTTCAGCAGTTCTTTAGAATTTCCCCCAAAGAAGCAAAAGAAGAGGCTAAAATACAGACTTTTACTTTAAAATGCAATAAAGTTAAAAAAAAAAAAGGCAGCACATAATGGGTTATGATAGGTTGGTTTGTAGTGCTTCCAGTTCGTATTTAGGATGACTTTCTCGAACTCAGTAGGCCCAGCCATTGGAGGCATAACTTTGAACACAAGGCACTGTGTGCACGACCCCTGGCCCTGTTGTGAAGCCAGCTCCGTTGGCCTGACATCACTCCCCTGCCCCCCAGGCTCTTCCTCAACTCCACTTCACTGTCCTCATCCTTGTGAAGTCCTCAGTGTACATTAGCTGTCCAATCGGTTCTCGTTTCCACACCTTCATTGATGCATCAGAATACACCACCTCAGTCAGTCTGTTTTCTGTTGTCATAGTTGAAGACCACAGCCTAGGTAATTTGTAAAGCATAAAGGTTTATTCAGTTCATGGTTCTGGAATCTGGGAGCCCCAAGGTTGAGTGGCTACATTTGGTGGGGACTGCATGCAAAGTCACAGGATAATACAAGGTGCAACATGAAGAGGGGCATGTGATAAAGAAAGCTCAATTTCCTAACAGAGCTAGTAGTCCCTTGATAACCCATTATCTATTAATTCATGAATAGATTAACCCATTCCCTTTCTAAAGTGCTCACTTCCAAGTACCATTAACATATGGCTTTAAGGGTTAAATTTTTAACACATGAATTCAGGAGACTATCAAAACATAGCAGTACCTTGATTTCCCTATCTTGATGTATCCAGGAATCATCTAACAGTAGTAGGAAAATAGGTTCCATTCTAATTTCCTTTGATATTTGTTTTATAGGTTAATAAAGCAACTCACTATTTGAAGGAGTCCTTATTACTTTTTTTTTTTTTTTTTTGCAGCACCAGGGATTGAACTCAGAACCTCGCACTTGCCAGGCAGGTGCTTAGGCCAATGAGCTAAATCCCCAGCCCTAGGAGTCCTAAAGTTGGGTTAAATCATCATTCTTTTGAGATACAATTCCCCCTGATGTATACAGACTCAACGGAATTTTAGGTTTGTGTTGTGGGTTTCAAATATTAACACTTAATTAAAACTCATCAAGTAAGCTTTTTCTCAACTAATTTTAACACTTTTTTTTTACCTTTTTTATTTTTCCATTCCATAAACTACAGTAAATGAAAGAAAGCAAATATGAAGCTTCTCATCAAGGTTTATCACTGGTAAGGTGCCTAGGTGTCTATCATTGTACTTATTTGTACTAATGTCATAAAGATACACAACTTCACACAAATGGGCTAAGGACAGTAAAAATCATGGAATGACTGCCTACCTGGAAACTAGGCCTCATCCCAGAAGGCCCACAATAATAAAGTCAAATGTTAAACGCATGAAGATTTATATGACACGATAGCACATGATTACCACAAATTCTGTTACCGAGTCAACCATGGGAAATCAGCTCAGGGGCAAAAGGAAGTCAGTCTGTAGACAAAATTCAGCCTTAGTTTGAAGCTCATCTGTCTGCAATAGTCATGGGAAACTTTCAGGCTCTGAATGATCTAGGCTTGCTGGACATTAGAATTAGGACATGAAAATGTTAGTTTAGCAAGACTTTAGTAAACATTTTCTATCTGCGTAATTTCATCTTTATAATTGTCTTTATGATCCCACAATTATAACTAAGTCTGTTGCAAAATCAGTGTATGATATGGGCAAAATAGTGTCTAACAGGTTTTCAGAGAACTAAAATTTCGTGAACACATTTCAGAGTGGGCTCTGTGAAGTGCTTGGTGTTCGCTCTCTTCTTAGGGACACACACAAGCCGGAAGAGGAAGCTCCCACCCCTGCCCTGGTTGGACGGGTACTCAGTGATTCTAAGGTGCAAAGGGAAACAGCCATAAAAGCTCCAGTACGTCATTCTGACTCTAGTTTAACCTTTATCTTCTTCCACCAATTTATCAACCTGTCACTTCTTCCACTTTAGCAACTCTGTTCCAACCAATGGGCTTCTTCCTTCTGCCATATCCCCTGTTTTGCTTCCTTTTCTTTCATGTGGTGTTTGTTTCAAACACTAGCCTTGGTCATTGAGTTGTCCTTCTGGACCCAGAATCCTAACTAAATGCCCGTGGGAGCACTCCTCCCCCTATAAAACTTACCTCAGTGTTTCAGGGAGACATCAGCCATCCTCTCTGTTTTCTGCTCTCGTTGTGGGGAGGTCTCACTTTTTAGGGTACCTGTGTCCGAGGTGAGACAGCACATATGTGAGAAGTGGAGTTACACCTGATCAGTGAGGCCCAAGCAAAATACCCCCACGAGGGGACTGCTGTCTGCTCAGGAGGAATGATGAGGTCTCACCTGGTATGAGATCTACACAAATAACAGTGATGTGTAGCGTAGTTCAGATGACCCGTGTTTACCTGGCCAGGCCCCTGTGCTGCGAGCCTTTGAGAGGCCCTCAGAGTATTATTCTCAGAATAATACGAGAGGCTGCAAGCTTTGTCCTTTGTGTCCTTTTTCACTGCATTGGTCCCTTTCGTTTCTGGGCTTCTACTGCTTGTTGGCTTCTTGGGTGACACGGTAATCTGCTTGGATAGGGGCTCATACATGGTACAACTGGAAGCTATGTGAAAGTTTAAATTTTTAAAAAATGTATTACAGTAAAAGACGTGTTGCCATCAATTCACCTCAAAATACTCCACCTTGCTTCAAGCACACTAATATTGTTCTTGCCACTTTCTGAAGCAGTTCTGGGATTCCTCTTTCATGAATATCTTTACTTGTGCTGTCCTGGCTACCTTGACATCCTGAATTAATTAAAAACATTCGCTTTTCATGATCCTTTTGACTCAGAAAAAGTCAGAAGTTGTATGGTGCCAGATTCGGTGAATAAAGTGGATAAAAACAAACCATAATATTTTTATTTGACAGAAATCGCCATAAGCATTTCGTCAGTGAGGGGTGATTGAAAAATACAGTGAGTGTTTAAATAAAATCACTTATTACAATAAAAAAATACATTGCTATTAATCCTCAAAATACCTTTGCTTCAAACGCACGTTTAGTCCATCATTCTGGGCACTGTGTCGTTTACTGTAATGAGATGGTCTTTATTAATTGTTGTTTTGTTTTGTTTGAAAAAAGGTCTTGCTATACAGTACAGGTCAGTCTTGAACTCACTATGGGCCCAAGCTGAGATTGAACTTCTGGCAATCTTCTTGCATCAGCCTCCTCAGTGTTGGGATTATAGGTACGTGCCCCCCCTTTTCTAAATTTAATCATTCGTTTTATTTTTCAATCACACCTTGAGTAGGCCTCTTGTTAGTCTGCTTTCTATTGCTATCATATTATAAGTCTAAGGTATTTTTTTTTACTGCTTTAATTGATTTCTATGACTTGGCTATATTTTGATCCACTGCTTCTTTGAATCCTCAAAATAAAATATATTTTACATGAAAAACACATAATACAAAATTTTACCATTTTAAGTGTCCAGTTCAGTAGCATAAGTAGATTGACATAATTAAGTAACCATTACCATCATCCATTTTCAGACTTTCATCATTGCCCCAAAATGATGCTGCTTACACATTAAACAATAACTTATTCTCTCCTCTTGGGAGCTTTGGAAACCACAAATCTGCGTTCTGTGTCTATAAACTTGACTACTCTAGAATTATCATGTAAGTGGAATCGCGGCATGTCTACCCTTAAGAGCTTTCTTCACTTACCATAATATGTTCAGAGCTCATAATTCAAGATTGTACTGTGCGCCAGATTTCTCGTCCTTTTTAAGTCTGAGTATATTCTGTTGTACACACATACCGCACTTCGTCCATTCATCTGTCCATAGGCGCAGGCTGCTCACGCCTCTGGGAAATTGTGAATGATGGTGCCATAGCCATGGGTGTAGAAAAACGTGCTTGAGCCCCTGCTTTCAATTCTTTTATGTATGCTCCCAGAAGTAGAATTCCTGGTAATGGCATATTTTAATTGTATTTTTAACTTTTTTAGAAACTTCCGTGGTATGTTCCCCCACGGCCTCACCTTTTTATATTCCCAGCAACAATGCATGACATTCTAATCTCTCCACATCTTTGCTAACATTTGTTATTTTCCGAGTTTTGTCTTCCAGTTTTTAAAAACGTTGTTTGTTTTAATGGAGTAGTCATCCCAAAGGGTATGAAGTAGTATCTCTTTGTTGTTTTGATTTTTACTTCTCTGATTATTAGTGATTTTGAGCATCTTTTCATGTGCCTATTGCCCATTTACAGATCTGAAGCTTCCTGTGCAAGTCCTTGACCTATCTTTTAAGCTGCTGGTTTACCACCTCTTTCTTCAACAGGTACTAGGAGTTTTCCTGAACACAAAATGTGATGGAAAAGACCAAATGATGGGTATGTGCATTGTGGTCTTCACTGCTTAACTCTTGTAGTGCTTTCTTGAGTTCCGCTGTCTGCCCCTTTGTTATCAAGCCTAATGTTATGGTTTATGTTTAAATGTCCCCCCAAGCCTCATGTGGTCATGGGGGGGGGGCTTTTGAAGGCGGCTGAGTCTAGCATTTGTGATTGGTTTGTTGTCTGGTGCTGGGATTAGTGGTGTGAGTGCTGCACCGCCCCCCCCCCCAGGGACGGGGAGCCGGCATACAATATAAGGGAGGGAAGGAGGTGTGCTTTCCCTTCTTTTGCCCTTTTTGCCCTTTTACAGTCTTAGCGCTTATGGCCATGATGATTGGTTGCCCTTCAGCCATGCTACCCTGCCTTGGAGCCAACTAAGTATGGACTGAAACCTCCAAAACCTGTAAGCTAAATAAACCTTTTCTTCCTTCATTTTGGGCATCAGGTATTTTGTCTCAGCAAAGAGAGAAAAACAACCAAGACACCTAACTTGTGCTTGCTCCAACACATTTGGCTTTATTTAAGGGAAGCCTCACTTGATGGCAGGGATTCAGAGGAAATTTCCCATTAGCTGAATGAGAGACCTCAAGCCCTTTGTCCCAGTGTGCAATTTTTCACCAAAAAATATTCCGTTGTAAAACATGTGTTGACTCACTCTTTTACAAAAAGAGAAAGTAGTACCCTGGCCTGGAAGTCTGTTAACTAGATAACTCAAGGAGATAGCAACTGACTACCACATCAGTCCCTTCTAGTTCTGCTGGGAAATGGGCCTCAGTGGACCCAGTGGAAACCTCCTGACAAGAAGGTCCTGCAGTTCATTTCTGCTCTGACTGCTCTGAGCTCAGCCTCTTCCCCTATAAAACTGGCTTAATAACACCTCCCTGGAGGGCTCGTGGCAGGAGCAAAAACACTTTTTTTAAAGGTGTTTTTCATGTAATGTTCTGTGCAGCACTGATTAACTGTCCCTCTTCTGGGTCCCCCTCATCTTGGGGCAAGCATCAGGCTGGGTGACACTGTAATAGTTTGGTCTGAGCCTCTTGAGGCTCATGCTGAAACTTTGAGGCCCTTAGACCTTGCCTCTGAAGGCCAATGAAGTTTTCTCTGCTATAATTATTATCACCCTAGACCTTTTATACAAGGCAGCCACCGCTCCTCAACCTACCCCCAGCAAAGGCCCTGCTGCCGTTAGCCAGGTGGTGCCTGTTCTTTGTGACCCCCATCACGGCAAGTTCCATATTTGCTCCCACAGCTCCTTTTGGTGCCCACCCAGAGTCCATGCAGACATCTTCTCACAAGTGAGCCCTGTTTCCTAGGCCCAAGTCTCTCAAACACTAGTACAGGCTCTTTCAAAGGGAAAACATACTCACAGACCTTGAAAATATGTTTGAGGGCTTCCAGGAATATGTGGATCCTAGTTTAGGGATGGTTTTCATCCTAGAATGGAACAGCATCCTCGGATGTTTCATGACGGGTGATAGAAGGTCGTATGACAAAGCCATGGCCTTTCTACACTCCAGCCCCTGTCCTTGCTGGCTGTCACCTTGGGCAAGTTTATCGGCATCTTAAGCTTTGCTGTCTTCTGTAAAATCAAGACATTCAATGTTCTCAAGGGGTTAAGTAGGAAATCAAACCTAATATGTTGGATATTCAGGAGGAGCTTAACAAAATTCACTTCTGGAAAAAAAAATCAGTTCTGTGGCAGCAAATAGGTAGAGGAAAACCTAAGGACCAGGCCTGTGCACTATTTCCTGGTTGCCTGCCAAAATTGCAGCTACACATTTTTCATCTCCTAGGCACCAGGGAGCAGGTAAAATTCAAGTAGTAAGCATTCTCATGCCACCCTGTGAGACTTCTGTTTTCAGGAGTGGCTTCCTGAGGTGTAATAGGTTGTGTCATCTAACCCCTGTGTCATAGAGGCCCACCCTCTGTTTCTCATCATTACATCTTCTAGAGGCTTGGGAGTGCTTGCACAAGGACAACTGTTAAGTATCTGCGGATAGCCTCATTGACCCCAAATGGGCAGAAAAATTGGGCTCCTTGCTGTGCCCTTTCAACACCAATGGCCATGGGTATCATTATTCAGGGGTAAGCCTGTGGAGAAAATTATACAACTGTGTAGTTTAGGATGATGATGAATTCATGGTTTTCAAAGTAAGTTAACCCTTAACAATTCTCTTGTCATTGGGCAGCTCCTTCTCCTATTTCCACCAGCTGCACTTCCAAATCTTTACCCTTTCCAACAGGACTCCTAACCTTCCTCCGCTCCTACCCTCTCTGCACGTGCACTGACCCCCCACTCTGCAGACTTCATTGTGTTGGGACTCATCCTGACCCCTGTGTCTTCACTCCACCCCTGCCCCCTGTGGCAGTCTCCTTCCCTCCTCCCTTTCAGCCCAAGGACATGCAGGGCACTTCCTTCTATTTAAGGGCCACCCCTCTGTAGTAGACTTAGGTACATTTTGTCTCTCCCTAGGGTGTTTATTTCTGCCTAAGTAACCCCAGTTGCGTTTTGGAAGTATTCACTTCCATTCTTAGTCCATGTGTTGAATTGGCGCTGATCACCATCTATTCCTGTTCCAGAGGTTTATATGTGATCTATCTTGGCCAATCAAAACATGCCATTCCCGTAGCCACAGTTAGTGGTTCAGAATGGACACATGACTGAAACCTGAACCAATCAAAATCAATCCAGAGACTCTCATCTGAGCTATTAAAAGGTAGATGGAGCCTATGGATCTCAGAACCACATAAGGGTAGAAGTAGTGAGCACCATCTCTGTTATTCTATGTATGCAGACTGCCTGAGGATGGAGGCAACAGAGAGGAAAGTGAAGTTGAAAGGAAGGGGAAGGAAGAATGAGAAAAAGGTGAAGGGAAGAGAAAGAGGAAGAGAAACGAGATGGAAAATCCTCATGGCATTTTATTATTTGGAGGCAGCAGAGTCTGGGTTTTTTATTTTTTTCTGTTACAAGGACTGGTCGGTTTTCTTTTTTTTTTTCTCAAACTGATTAGGTTTCTGTTATTTACAAGTAGAGAGAACTGAAATAAACTGTCAGTGGACTGTAAATGTCACTAGGAAAGTACTGTGCTTGTCTGTGTTGTGCATTACCAGGATGTAGGGCAGTGCCTGGCCCATGGTAAGGGCTGAATAAATATTTACCACCGACCCCTGTGACTGGTGTTGATCCCACCTTTTCCCATCATCTTCAGCCTTGTTCCTTTATCGCTTTATTTCCTGTTTTAAGTTTCTCCCTTTCTCAGACAATGTATTTGCTCAAACCCCTTTAACCTAAAAAGAGAAACAAACAAAATGACATAAAAAAAAAAGATTTCCTTTATTGTGTCATTTCTTTCGGGCATCCTGACCTACTTTCCCATCTTGTGTGAGATTTTCAACAGCGTATTCTTAACCCTCTGCAACCTGGCTGCGTCCCAACTTTTTTAGCATTGCTGCAGTTGTTTCCAACATCACTGGAGTGGAGCCACTCAGCCTTCTGTCACCACTTTTCTTACTGTCAGGATAGTCAATTGACCTCCTTCTTTGTGGGAGGTAGGAGGGCCCTCAGAGTTTTCCTGACCCTGTGCTCTAGATCTCAGTTCATAGCTCTTCCTTTGGCTTGAAGTTTAGCTTAGAAGTCTAAGTTCCACTAACCCAGTATTTGGAATTCTTTGCTTGAACTAGTCCTACTGCAGTGGCAGTTTCTCTCTCCTTGGCCTTGCTAACTTGTCTCAAGTGGTAAAGTCAGTTTGGCCTCCATCATCTACTGTGTCCAGAGCCCACAAAATGTCATGTTTTGACCTTCGGAATTATGTTAAGTGAAGGCTATCTGTTGTAGCTCAGCCTCTCTCCAAGATAGGTGCTTTCAGATCAGCAAATATCAGAGGCTAGCCTCTGAGGTTAGCTCAGGACTGTGATTATTCTCTATAACACTCAGGATTAGGAGAGAGATGGACTTCGTTTTATCTGGGCTAGTGTATTACCAAATTACCAAAGGCAATTTCAGCAATGGAACTGGGAAAGGAAGTGTTTCGTGTTTTGATGCAAGACCCCCTTCTGAGCGTTAGTCCTGGCTGGTTCTGATGAGCTGACAAACATCAGAAGATTCCAGGCATCTAAGTAGAAAATTAGGACTGTACGCATATAACAAATTTGTGATCAATCCCTAAAGACCTCCACCTCTAGATTTCTATAGACTGGGGGTAAATTTTCAACATATCAATTTTGGGGGCACACCAACATTTAGTCCATAACGCAACCTAATCTCTAAAATGCAACTCAGTGGTGTCATGACTCCTAATTAACATCCTGCGATGGTTTTCAACAGCCTACAGGACAAAATCCAAAGTCCTCGGTATGCCTCTCATGATACGATGCTGAATTGCCCTCTAATCTCATTTCTTACCACTTTCTCACTGCTATCTGGTGTTTCAGTATAATAGAACATTAATTTTAGTTCCCTCGTCATTTAGGGGTGTTTAATACTTGTTCCGTTTTTCTGGAAGTCTCTTCCCCATTGATATACACCTGTGGATCCTTAAAACCAAGCCAGGTCCCACTCATGCTGTAAAATGTTATTCAACTCCTTCTTTTTTACTCTTTCGCAGTCCTTTCTGCCAGATCTCTCTGAACTTTCGTTATGCATTTGTAATTGCACCTGATTATTTGTACACGTGCATGTCCCCTATCTTTGTTTCATCTTATTTTTATATCACAAATATTTAGTACAGGGTTCTTGCAACACATACATAGTATGTGAACAAGTGAATGAATTAAGGAGTGATGCTAGACAGATGGCATTTGTCCTACTTATGATTAAAATTGCTCTAAGGAGGTGTAATTCTTTGAAGAGTTTCTCATTCCTCTCCTCAAATAAGTTGATATCTTCCGCCAGCTGCAGAAGCTCTTTCAATAGTTTAAAAGGCAGAATTCAAAATTGGTTGCTAAGAAATGCTACTTCATTTCCTTTCTAGAGTAACGTGATTTTCTCCGTGACCCAGACAAAACAACAACCCTTAGCAAATATTTCACGAAAAGGGGACTTTTCAGAGAGACACCTAGGGTAAGAGGAATTGAATTTAGCTTTGATTGTTTCCTGAGTGTTCTATAGGTGTTCCCAGATGCACCTGTTCAAGTAGAAAGCCCTCTAATCCATAAGAGTGCACGGGGAAAGGCCATTCCTTATCTGGCTTTTAGATTCAGAGTGATGTCATCTCAGGAAGTGCCAGCACTCCGTGAACCTTGAAAGTTCCTGCAATATAGTCAGATCTGGGCGAGGACCACAATTTACAAACCATTACTCTCTCAGAGGGAGAGTGGATTAGTCATCTTTCTAAAAATGGGAGGAACAGGCACAGTGGGGCACTTGTCTTAACAGAAAGTCCAGCAAGCCAAGCCTGGAGAGTCACTAAAAAAGTTAGGCTAAAGATGAGCCTCAAATTGGTCTTGCGGTCACTCACAGTCAGCCCAACTTCAGGGCAGACACCAGGTGCAAAGAAAAATCAGTTCCTGGGCCCAATTACCAGACATCACCTTTTTGATATCCAAGATTTTCTCTCTCCTGTGCCCTTAAGCAAATCATTTACCCAGTCTCTTTGAGGAAAAAAATCGCATATCTTCCTTGAAAGAGGATATGCATTTGATGCTTTAGGTGAGTTTGTTTTTTCTTTTTAAACTTGCTTTAATTTAATTTTTATTTTTGATATCTCTTTTACAAGTGAAAATACTGAGAATCAGCAAGTTTAAATCACTCGTTCATTTCTATGCAACCCAGTAGATGATAGATCCAAGACATTATTTTAGTTAGATGCTACTTTAAAGTCCTTTCTCATTCTATTTATAGTACTTCTGATACAGAAAATAACTGTGATGTATAATTTTTGTGTATCAGAATCAATAGCAGTGGGGGCCAGGAATTTAGCTTTTGCACAAAGCGCTTGCCTGGCAAGCACGAGGTCGTGAGTTCGATCCCTGGTTAAAAAAAAATCAAATGAACAGAATCAATAGCTTATGTTAGCTCATCTATTTATGATCTTTTTGAGCCAATGTGTTCAGAGTATATTCAACTTAATATTTAAGCACTCAATCAATCAATACACATTATATGAAGAGACCGCTAGAATGACCCAAAAGGGCCTAAGATCTGGGACCCGAGCACTAAGACTATGCTGTATCTAGTGAGGAATAGTTCATGAGCAGTGAGAAGAGATGTGATCAGAAAGTCTGGTGAATGTTACAAAAAATTTATTATAGTAAAAGATACATTACTATTAAGCCCTCTCAATATATTCCCCATCACTTGGAGTACACTTACTCCATTGCTCTTGCCACTTTCTGAAGGTCTGGAGGTCTTTTCTCATGAGTATCTTTAGTTGAGCTGTTGTGACTACCTTGATGCCCTGAATTGAATCGAAATGTTTATTTTTGGTTACTTTGACTTTGGAGAAAGACCAGACATTGCACCATGCCAGATATGATGAATAATGTGCATGAGGACACTCTGTGATGTTTTTATTAACCTCTCTTTCTGTTGTGTGGCACGAAGCAGCAGCATTCATTGTATTTTTGATCATATCTCATAAAGACACTCATAGAAGAAGACTTACAGAACTGCTTCAGAAAATAACAAAAAAGGATGAGGTAAGTGTGTTTGAAGTGAGGGGAGTATTTTGAGGAGGATTAATGGCAATGTGTCTTAGTGTAGTAAAATTTTTAACCATTTACTGTATATGTTGATCACCTCTTGTAGAGAAACTGCCTCAAATAAGCACATCAGCAATCCTGCATGTCTGCCATGGCATTCACGGTGGCGACGAACTTGTCTGTGACACATCCCCCGGGCATTTGTAGGGTCATGGCTGTCATTTTTCTTTTGCCCACTCAAGAAAGAAAGTGTGGTAGAATTAAATTATTGGAAAACCATTGTTAAAGTCATTGCTCAAATCTGCTCTAATGTTAACACAAAATAAATCAATGAGAATCTTTGGTGTTTTAATTATTTGTAACTAAATACCAGCTGCTGTCTTACAACAGATGGTGGTACATCCATGGGTCCTGGGAATTACTAGTTGGGGAAGCCAAATGTCTAGTGTGAACAAAAGCTGTTGTGAACTCAGAGGAGGGAGAACTTGAGGAACTGGACTACACTGGGGTATCTTGTGGAGATTAACGCCAACCTAGGGCAAGGCCTACTGCATCAGAGTTCTCTAGAGGAACAGATCTTATCTAATATATATATATATATATATATATATATGCTTACATTGGCTGCCTTCAAAGACATGTGTGGAAGAATGAAAAGGGTTTTCCATATGCTGGAGATCTGAAGAATCCAGTCAAAAGTCAAAAGCCTGGAGCTTGCTTAGGAGTCCTACCAAGTCTGTATCAGGCAACTGAAGAGTCTGTGCTGGAAGCCTAGAGATGGATGTCCAAAGGCAATGGTGAAGACCAGAGCTGCTCTGAAGAAGCAGAAGCCAGACTTCTTTCTTTCATTTTTTATTCCATCCAGGCTACAAGCGTATTGGTTGCTACCACCCACACCCAGGGTGGGTTTTTCCTCTTCAGTAAGTCCATCCTTCAGGCATTCCCGCAACTGTGCTAAGCCAGTCAGCTGGGTGTTTCTTATTCAAACTGACACCACTGTGAATTATCACACCTAGTGAAGTGCCTTACAGGTAGAGAAGTTTAACAAAGGAATTGAATTTAAAAATGGAGGACATGTATGGGTCTCATGCCAAAGAATGGTAGATGTTAGTTGTACCCAAAATCTAACACAAAGCAAGGCCCACTTTCTCCAATGTAACACGGACAGACAGGTAAATCCTTCCTGCTTTCTCTGCCTGCAGACATGTTATTTCAGGTAGAGTCACATGGAGGGGATAGTCTTTGAGTGACTACTTTCTAAAATAACTGATTTAGCCGGGCGTGGTGGCTCACGCCTGTAATCCCAGCACTCTTTTGCCCACTCAAGAAAGAAAGTGTGGTAGAATTAAATTATTGGAAAACCATTGTTAAAGTCATTGCTCAAATCTGCTGAGACAGGCAGATCGTTGTGAGTTCGAGACCAGCCTGGGCTACAAAGTGAGCACAAGGCCAGCCTGAATGGCATAGTGAGACCCTGTCTCAAAAACACCGGGGCTGGGGATCTAGCTCAGTGGCCTAAGTGCCTGCCTGGCAAGCACAAGATCGTGAGTTCAATCCCTGGTGCCACAAAAAAAAAAAAAAAATAAATAAATAAAATAAAATAAAATAAAATAACATTTAATAGACTAGATTATACTTGAAAATGAATGGCATAAAAACAACTTCCTCCCTGCACCAAATGGTGAGGGGTGCTTCTCTGATGGGGAAAACCAGATTGATAAAAGATAAAGGAGCTACATTTTCTCTACCCTGAGTAGAGTGAGACATAAATTTTATCATCCAATTACGTTTATAATGCCATTTGCTGATTTGAAACTTTAAGCATTATCTTATACCCCCATGTCCTTTTCTCCTTCTTCATCTTAATTTTTGATAGTTAATAATGTCATCTTCAATTCTTCTACAGGTACCTCTCTGTAACTTTAAATTATATCTCCTTAAATCTCTTTTTCTTGCTCCATCAACTTTCAATGATGCCTCTGAGCTCTCATTTTGTAAGAGAAAACTCTCTCCCATCTGCTATTTTTTTCTGCCTTCTGAGAGTTCTGTCACTTGGACAATGTTTTTTGTTAACTTTCCATTGCTGTGAAAAAATATCTGAGAAAATCAACTTCAAGGAGGAAGCTTTGTTTTGGCTCACAGCTGCAGAGATATCAGTTCATAGTCACTTGGCCCCATTGTTTCTGGGCTGTGGTGAGGCAGAAACCTATGGCAGCCAGGAGGCAGAGTGAGAGCGCAAGAGAAGAAGGTTCCAGGGACAAACTTCAAAGATAAACCTTCAAAGATAAACCCCAGTGACTTACTTCCTCCATCTGAGCCTCACCTCCAGCAGTGTCCTTTATCTTCCATACCCTGTTAAATTATGATACTATCAATGCATTAATCCATGCATATCAGAGCCCTCATGATGCAGTCACTTCCTCAAAGCCCTGCTTCTGAGCATCATTACATTGGTGACCAAACCTTCAACACAGGAAACTTTGGGAACATTCCAGATCCAAATTTTAGCCTTACTTTGTATTATATGTAAGGTGACTCCAAGAGGTTCAGAAGCAAAATTTAAATTTATACTGTTCAATAACATGCAATAGTTTTGCACAACTGAGCCATACATTCATGACTCCTGTTTTTGGTTTTGTTTTGGGGCCAACAACACTGGATGTCTCTGTCATCATCTCTCTCTTTGAGCATAGGATGGATTCTCTTATAGAGGGCTCCTTTGATTCAACTGGGCTACCTGAATAATCCAGGCTAATGTTTCTATCTGAAATTCCATAATCACATCTGCATAGTCCCTCTTGCAATGTAGGTAACATATTTTCATGTTCCACAGATTAGTACATTGGCATCTTGGAGGAGCCATGGTTCTGCATGCCATATAAAATAAAAATGCTCCCAGTGATGAGAAAAACATAGCTTATTCTTCTAATATACCATCAGTCCAATTCAAAGACGAGTTCACCAAGGTACATTATAATCAAACTATTAAAAGAATTTTGAAAGCAGCAAAAGAAAAGAAGCATATAACTCCAGTGAGGGAATTCCAATGTAACTATAAGAAGATTTCTTTACCAAAACCTTGAAGCCCAGGATACAGTGGGAAAATATATTCAAACTGCTTAAAACAGAAAACAAAGCAAAACTGTCAACCAACAATATTTTATCTAGCAAAGCCAGATTTTATAAATTAGAGAAAAATAAATACTTTTCCAGACAAACAAAAGTTGACTAAATTCTTCACTATTCAACCTACCCTAAACCATAAATTTAAAACTTAGGAATGGAAAAGTTTCAACATATTTTTCTGGAAGATGTTGCAGTACATATTACAAAGGATTAATTTCTATTCTAAAGTTAGTTGTAGCAAAGGTAACCCAAATACAAATTGGATAAAAGAACATATATAATTCACAGAAAAATATAAAAGATCAATTTAAAAATAAAACAGTCCCAGTTATATTAGGAATCAGAATCTAGAAACATGGATACAAAATGATGAAAAGCTGCAACAGATTGATGGAGATAATTATCCACTTAGTTGCTTGGAGATTGGGGTGGGGACACAAATATGAAAATTTGGAAAATGGTGTAATTCAATCCCAGGTAGAGACAGAGCAGCAAATCTAGGAATCATTATATCTACAAGTCTCTTAACCTGTTTTGTACATTTTTTGGTCTCTCTTTGCTACATTTTGAGCTGTTTATTCAGTTCCCCCCTCCAATTTTCAATTTTTCTCCTCACCTTAGTAAAGGTTGCTAAGCAGTAATCTGTTTTATCTCTAAATGCTGCATGTTTGCTTCTAAAATTTCCATTTGATTCTTTTCTTACCATTACCATCCCCTTAAAATTTATTTTTCAAGGCTATGTTGCACCTTTTTCTGTTTTGTTACTTCAGTTCTAGGAGAACTGATTCCTGTTTTTAATTTGCTCACTCTCCTACTAAGCAGCTGATTTACTTATGTGATTATAATTTTTAAACATAATTTTTAGATTATTTTTCAGGGCTGTGAAAATGTCACCGTTATATGTTTCTGCATTTATATTTGATACAAAGGTTTAACTAGTCTCAAACAAGTTTCTGTGTCATTTACTGTGCTTGAGTTTCACATTACGCATTTGGTTCTGTTGTGTGTGAGATCCAGGCTTGAAGATAAACCTTCTCACTGCCTTGTTTTTCCTTGTTTTCAAAATGACAGTCTCCTTTCTTCCCATTGCCCAGGGATGGTGGTTGCAGTTTATTACTTTTTCACGAATGTTCAGTCTTTTTGCTCTACAGTTAGGGTAGAAGTATCTGTAACTCTCCTTTATGTGCCTGGGGTCACATCACCTAACCCTGGTGAGTTCTTCCGCTCTATGGCCAGGGCCTAGCATTCTGGCTAGCACACTGTTTCCAAGAGCCATGAGACCATTGGCTCCTGCTTTCACTGTGCCTTTGAGTGCCCTTTTCATTTATAGCACCTGGGGCATTCTGTTATTTTCTTCTTAAAATCATTTGAGCGTTTGAGCTGTTGCTCTGATTTGCTTGGCATTTCGATGTTTATTGATTGAAACAGGCATTTCCCCATTAACTCAGCCAGAAGTGTCGTTTCACAGATTTAGTATGTATGCTTGGTTAAGATTTTCCTAGAAATTTTGTGACAGTCTTTGTTGTTTTCCCTAATTATCATGGACTATTTAACACATATGAATATATAAAAATATAATGGATACTCATGGATGTGCTGTATGGGTTATGAAAGTAAGCGCAGATATAAGTTCACAGAATCCTGACTTTCATCTCTGTGCTTTGTTTCTTCTCTACCCCAAGAGTAACCATCACCTTGAATGTGGTTTTTATCATTTCCATGAGCTCGTTTTAATTTTATTCATAGTAGCCAAATGAACATTTACAATGTTTCAGGCAGGTTTTTATTTTTATTTATTTTATTTTATTTATTGATTTTTTAATTTATTTTTGGGTACTGGGAATTGAACTCAGGACCTTGGGCTTGCCAGGCAGGTGCTTTGCCACTGAGCGAGATCCCCAACATACTTAGCCATTTTGGCAGGACACACATTACTAAAGAAGCACATGTTCAAAGGGACAATGCATAGACCCCACTTCTCAAACAGTGGGAGGTCAAAGAATTTTTGCACAGGTTTAGAACTACCACATGGTCTCACAGAACCTTTTTGTTCCTTTTCCCCACAATACCATTCAGTCAACAGAGTGTAGCTTGTTTTGAGTCATGTTTTGCATTCATCACATATCTTTGTTAAATATTAATGTTTCGCTTTTAAAAAATGACTTCAAAAAGTTCACTAAATGGTAAGAGTAGTGATGAAAAATGACAAAATAAATACTCTTCTTCATACATCCTAAATAATGAAGTGGACTCTATTGAGAATATTAATAATGAATTTATATATTGAGTGCAATAAATCCCTGTGTCTAATGATTTCCCAGTAACAGCAGAAAAACAGAAGTGGGAAGAAAAACTATCAGAAGTGGGAAGAAAAACTATCCGTATTTAAAGGAAGAGTTTTGGAGGACTGGGGAATCATTTGCAACTCTTGTCAATGATGTTTATCAGAATAATTTCTTAAATGTTATGCTGTCAGTGAAATTTTGTATCTGTCACTCTAGTACAACCGTAGTTTTTCCAAATGATATAAAAGAATTACTTTCTATACAAATCATTATGAGTAGTAGTATTTTGGTGCAGGGTAGGTTAGTGAACGTCGGCTCTTTTCCTGTCTAGTCTTACATCTGCTGTGCAAGAGGACCTACGCCTTGCTCATCCACACACTTCTGCTGAGTCTGTCAATCACTTCTCTTTCCTTGCCCAGGTACAGCAGTAGATTCTGACCCAGGCTGGACAATTTCAGTTCCTCTCCGGGGTTAATGCAATGCAGGGAAGACCTCCTCTGCCTTTGTCTGGAACCATGAACATTTTTGTAAGTGCCTGGTGGTTTCATTTTCTGCTCCACAGAGAGTGGCTCTAAAGGCTGACATCCAAAGAAGGGAGGTGGAACCCAGAGAAGGACAGAGAGGCAGAATCTCATGATGTAGGTTGTCTTTTTAGATCTTATTTTGACAGAAGTCTCCACAGACTTTCTGGTAGTGAGAGTCAGTGTCTTTGCTCTTCTCACTAACTGCATGTTGCATTGTAGTCTGTCACTGCCTAGTAAGTTTTTTCCTTTTTTTTTTTTTTGGGGTGGCAGTGGTGGTACTGGGGATAGAACCCAGAGCCTTTCCCTGAGCTACTACCCAGTCCTTTTATTTTGAGACAGCGTCTTGTTAAGGTACTCGGTTGCCCAACCTGGGTTGGAACTTGTGATTTTCCTGCCTCAGCCTCTCACAGGGCTGGGACATGCCACCATGCCTGCCTAAGAGGGTCTTAACTACTATCAGCTCCAAAAAGTATAAAAGCAAGATTCAAAGTCTGCCTCCTTATGGTAAAAGCTATAAAGCATATGAGCAAATTCATAGCATCAGTAGCATTATAGCAGTCTTCTCTGTGCACAGGAACAGGAAGAGAGAAAGAGAGAGAGAGGGAGGCAAACAGCACCAATTTTATAAAATTTGTAACATACTTTTTAGTAGAAACTATTCAATTTAATTTTACTTATACTATACAGAATATCCGATTTACCAGAAGAATCTGAAATAAGTGTAATTGAATTTAACGCAAGAAAAAAAAAAGGTTAAAGTGAAAATGAAAACTGTTGATAAGGGTTCCTTCCCCACGAGATTTACAAAATCTTTTATGAGAGGTTAGTCATTATTTTAACCACAGGCACTAATTTTAGACTCTATTAGTTGACTTCCTGCTCTAGGGAAATTAGAAGTCTTCTGTTTTCTCTCACTTCCTTCTTTCTCACAATCCAATTTGTTATATTCTAAGTTTACCAATGTTTAAAACATTTACGTTTGGTTCTACAATTGTGATTACCATACTTGCTTATAGTGACTACTTAATTTAGACACAATCAGTGTTTATTATGAACTTTACATCACTGCTCTTAAGTCTAAATTCATTTGGATTCATATCCAGTTGTATGAGAAGGGTCCATAGCTTTCTTACTCTTTTCGTTGTTAAAGGGATCTGTCTGGTGGCATTATATGAAACGCCTCTTGGCTAGGTATGATACTCTTGGCTTGTATTCTGGTTTCTTTCCTCTAGACCTTAATAGCTCTTGTTTAATTGTATTTTGGCACTGGATGTTATTGTGGAGACATCTGAGGTCAGCTGGAATCTCTCCTTGTCCCCTTTGCCCTGGGGGTGGCCTAACTTTTACACATGAAATTTTAATGCTTGAAATTCAAAACCTTTATCAAGTTATGGCCTGGTGTTGAGAGCTCTATGTTAATTGTTCCTGAAACATAAATGTGTTCTTTCAACAGGTAAATTCAGTTATTCCTTCATTTTAGGGAAAAATTTCTGTAGGCTACATTGGAATCCCTTTCCTATTCCCTTCCTTAGCTTCTTCATTTGAGGATGTCCACAGTAGAACAGCTTTGTTCCAAGGTCCATTGGCCTCTCTGAATTTTCTTTCATCTCTTTCTGATGTATTCATTGCAACGATCTCACTGTCGTGAGTCTTTTCCGTGTCTGTGGCTTAGCCTCGATCTATCTGTATCCATTCTGTGTCTGTTCTACAGGGATGTTTAGCTCATTTCCAGTGCAACTTACATCTTAAAGACATTTAAAAACATGTTCTGCCATTGCTGTGTTTAAGAGGAAGACAGCAAAAGGAGGAAAAGTGGGCTCACGGTCTCTCATGCATCAGCCTGTCCAGAATTCTAAATTTTAAAAGTAGCTCTGTATTTAGCTCATTTCTTATTTTATATAAAAATATCTGGGGGTTTTATCTCTCTCTCTTTTTTCTTTGCTTTCAAATTTCCCAGATGTAGTTTCTTTTTTTCTGGATCTATTTTCCTTTTTTAGATATGACAATTTTATAGGATCATTAATAAGAATCTGTTGGCAGAAAATTCTCTAGTTTGTCTGGAATGACCTTTGTTTTACCATTGTAGCTTCTTTTTATACAGTGATGTCTGGGATCATTTATGACAACATAAAAGAGGAACGATGATAATGGGGACATCAACCAGTCTCCAGTAGGGAAAAGAGAACCCACTTTAGGTATTTCAATAGGAGATTCATTAACAGAAGAAACTGGTTACATGTATGATGATGCATTATAAGGACCTGGCCTAAACCTGCTGAGAGACAAAGGAACAGTGTCAAAAGTCAAGGAAAGTTAGGTGGTATCTAGAAGCTGGAACAAGTCAGGAAACAGATTCTTCGCTAGTCTCCAGAAAGGAATAGGGCCCTGCTGACCTCCCGATTTTAACCCAATTAGACTCACTGTGAATGTTCGACCTCTAGAAGTGTAAAGTAATAAAATTGTGTCGGTTTAAATAACTGAGTTTGTAGAGATTTGTTAGAGCAGCAGTAGAAACATACTCAATTAATCACTTACTGTGAGCATTATTAACCTCTGAAAAATCAGAAAATGGTGATTCTATATGATTCCTTGTTTTTTTTTTTTTTTGCAGCACTGGGGATCAAACTCACGACCTCGCATTTGTCAGGCAGGCGCTTAGGCCACTGAGCTAAATCCCCAGCCCTTGTCCTGTTGAGACAGGGTCTCACTATGCTGTTCAGGCTGGCCTCAAGCTCACTTTGTAGCCCAGGCTGGTCTTGAACTTGCAACTCAGGCCTCCCATCTCAGCCTCCCAAGTGCTGGGATTACAGGCGTGCGCTACCAGGCCCAGCTGATTCCTTGTCAATTCTTTACTACCATCTCCACTTTCCTTCTGGTTATTTCATTGTTAGTATTAACAGGTGGGCAGAGACTGTAAACTCAGTGAATGAGGTGCGATTCCATGTTGTATTATCACTACGCTGATAGCTTGAGGCCAAGGGTAAACTAATGGTTTGAGCCACCCATGTTCTTCCCACTCTCAGTATCTCAGAAGCTACTATTCAGGGTCTCCTGCTTGGACTCCTAGAGAAAGCAGAAATAAGACAGTAGATTCAGTGAGACTCGTAACCACACTGACACTTTTTCTTTTCTTTCTAATTTTTTTTTTTTTTTTTGCCTATGGCAAACTAGTTCAGTTTTGGTCAAGTAAAAAGCATTTGAAGGAGAGAATGAAGTCTTTCCATCCTGGGAACACATAGTTCAGCAGGTGTAATAGTCTAAGAATTGGTAGCTTAAAGTTTAAGCTTTGAAAAACAGAATGTACTTTTGTCACAGTTCTGGAGGCTGCAAATCCAAGGTCAAGTTAGCAGAGATGGCTGCTTCTGAGACCTTCCTCCTTGGCTTGTAGAGGCACATATCTGGTCTTTCTTCTGTCCCTGTACTCTCTCTGTCATAATCTCTTCTTAAAAGGACAATAATCACTGGATTAGGCCCACCCATATGAACTTTACTTTAATTACCTATGTAAAGGCCTTATCTCCAAGTGAAATCACATTATGAGGTACTGGGGATTAAGATTTCAGCCTCTGAATTCTCTAACAAAATCTACAACTCCATCTTTAATGACGGGCACAAAGGTTATTAAATAAGCATACAGGAAATCTTCAGAAAAACTGAAATGAAAAGAAATATTTAATTTCATTTCCAGTATTTTTGCACAGGAAAAAAATTACAGTTAACTGAATTTCAAATGATGACAATTCTGTACTAAAGACAGATTTTTGTAATTAGTTCTATAAGGAGATGAAAAAGCTTGTATTAATACATTAGGAATCAATATTAATGATGATGAAATAAAACAAGTGTTGGCATAAAAATAGTAAACATCGTGTTATAGAATGCATCAACATTTCTAAATGTTTGCAACAACAATCAAACAAAATGGTAAACTATTAAAGTGATTATCTAAAAGGGTTATTTCTTGAAGTAAAGGACAACTATAGAAATGTATGCTAACTTGATTAAACTGGGAAAGATAACGTGAAGCTCTAAAGCACTCTTGAAGAAAACAATAAATTCGTATCTCTCTGTTACAACAGGAGGACAAAGGCGCTTGCAGTATCGACCTCATAAATATGACCTGCAACACTGTACTAGGATTAATTTGGACCAGTATCACCATAGGGAAGTAGAAATACTTTTTAAAAACTCTAGAATAAATCTAGCAGTTTCTTAGTAAAGATTGTGAGAAGACTGGCGGGCACTCTGCCCTCTATTGTTCTGCTCCCACAACCCAAGTATCAATCTGAGCACATGAAAGGTAAGAATCTGTAAGTATCCATACCAGTGTTGGCAAACCCACGGCACTCATGGACTGTTGTATCATTGAAAGCTCTGAAAGATTTGCCATCGCCGCTCTATACTATCAGCAGAGTGAGTCAGGGGATAGGTTATTAAATCAAAATCAAGACCCAGCAGTATTATCCTTTGAAGATACTTTAATTTTGCAGTTATTGATTAATTAAAAAACACAACTGTATTCAGCATTTCCTAGCTATAGTAGTGCATAGGAAATTTCACTCTAAATAAAGAAGTAATTAATGAAATAACAACACACCTTTACACTTTACATTGATAGCTTACAGTTTACAAGGTGCTCTCACATACATTATTTCATTTGAGTCTTACAACAAGCAGAAAAAAACGGTCAGTGGGAAAGAAAATGATTTTTTTTCAGGCTTACAATGAGTATTATCAGGCCAGTGGCCGGTCAGTACAAGGACATACCAAGAACAAGACAGCAATACCCATGAGCCACAGCATTGTTTTCGGTAAGTTGGCAGCTTGGTATCAACCGTGTATTTAGCATGAGCGAATGAGCAAGGAATCAAGTCAGACACAAGGTTCTCGTGAAATTCAAAGAACTGTACAACACTGTCAGAAATAAGAAGAAAGATGCCCCAAAATACATCACCTCACTGAGACTGCAAAGCATGAGATCCCTTGAAAATATCAGATAAAAAGAGTCTTGTCATAACATGGTCAAGTTAGGAGACCTCAGAAAATGCCCAATCCAACACTTCTATCCTACACATAAGAGAACCAAGGTCAAGGTCATATTGACAGTTCCTGGTCTGAAATTCAGATGTCCTGACTTTCTGTCTGGGATTCCTCTCTGCACAATGCCATCTTTTAATTATTTGCTAGGCAAAAACGTAATTTCCTGTTTCAAATAATGTAATTTGAAGTTAAATACTGTTTTGCCACTTAACTTCTTATTCAAGTTTTTACCTTGTTTTTGGCTACATTGTGGTCGAAATCAAGAATTTCATATACTTTAAAAACATTCTAATTTAGTGTATTTGATTGGTCAGAAATAGACTCCATTGACATAGTTGATAGCTTGTTCATGTCTTAAAATAGAGAGTGAAATGGAGTGACTGAATAGCCCTCAAAGGTCAATGTATGCCTAGAGTTTTTACCTGGGTAGAGTCTCTAGTTGGGCACTAGTAATTTCATAGAAAAAAATAGTTTTAGAATTCATAGAAACCTTTTCAGTTACTGAAAACTACATCATAATAATCAAATTGTCATCCCCATGACTTACTGAAATAATTTTACAATAATATACAACAAAGCTTCCATAGATTTTGTAGCATACATATAGAATACAATGATCAGCATGTTCTTGGGTTCAAATGAAATACAAAAAATTAAAATATTTTATACAAATGATGTTTTAAATTTATCAACATGATGATAAATCTTTGTTACACACAACTTGCTACTTGAGTATTTCGAATTTCTCTTGCACATTTGAAATATAGGTGGACCAACCGAAACCAGTATCAAGCTTTATATGACATTACCATGCAGAAACACTGGACAACCGAAAGACATACTGACTGGCGGAGAGAACATCTCAGACAGGATTTTCCAATGTCTTCAAAGGTTTTATAAGGGAGTGAGACAAACAAAAACAAGTAGCATCAGTGACCTACCTGCACCAGAAAGGAAGCAAGTAGAATGGTAACAATACGTTAAGATCAGTTTGATTAAAAATGTTCACATATGCATGTAAGTTGAGCGTGAAAATGAATGCAGGTTATTTTAAAACTAATTTGGTGTGTTGTTTTAAGGTAGGTCACTGAGACACAAAGAGAAAACCAGATGGGGAAAATTAAAAGCAAAAATCAAAAAAGGTAAGAAAAATTGAGTTAAGCTATGGATTCTCAAAAACACTGAACTAAATGTGCAAAAGTGCTTGAAATTTCCACGTGACAGCAATGTTATTAAGTCAGTTGGCAAAAAAGTATAAAAAATAACTAAACTCAAATACTAAAATTGTATCTGCATGATGATACATTCTGTTTACTGAGAGAAAAGAGGTTAGAAATTATGACATATCTAAAAATATCACGCCTCAAAATTAAAATACAAATGTGGCAGTTTTATAAACTTCGTCCCTTTTCCTCAGTGCTGAGGCATGGGGTGGAACTAGAAGTTGCACCAGTGCCCCTCCCCTAGGTTTATAAATATAGTACACCAGAATAATAAGACCATGCAACTTCTTTTGTTCTTGACTGTTACAAAACGAACCAAAAAACCTCACTTAAATAAGAGTACCTCTGTTATTTGCAAGCATCCAGCCACTGGTTTGACTTAGTGAAGTATCCGTCCAAATCAATGCTCATTTTAGCTTGCTTCTTTTCCTTTAAAAAGTTTACAATGAGGACTAGATAAGAAACTAAAATTTGTCACTTTTAATAAGTTTGTTCTGTTAAAATATCAGCTAAAACTCTTATGGAAGAGTTAAGGTTTAGAAATCTTAGAACTCCTCTCTAATACCTACAGAAATGCTGGTTCCAAGAGAGAAGGTCTGGATGATCTGTCTCATTAGACTTTGTCAAATGAGACTCATGAGTCACACTGTATGGGCTGGTCACTTACTTACTCAAGGGAAGGATGATATAGAAAAAAACAAAGGAAAATAGAACTTTTGGTCTGTAGGAATCCAAATTGCTAGGTCTAGCTTCTCTGTATTTATTGTTAGGAGAGTGAATTCCAAGACACTTAGGTCCTAATTTGTGTAAATTTCCTTGGAGATAAGACATTCCATCTTCAAAATTTGTCAAGGGTTTTTGGCAAAACGGGATCTGATCTGCTCAAAGTGGACATAATTATTAGAAAGTTTATCTTCAAGCCGTTGACCAACAAAAATACTGGCAAAAACTACTAAAAGCAACATTTACCCTTCCTTTCAAATATCACACAGCCATTAACACTGCCCATATAAAACACCAACAAAATAAAATGGAGCACTGTAGAGAGGAAAACTAATGAGAAGGAAGAAGTGGATGTAGGAATGGGGAGAAAGACAACCCCACAAGTAGGAAAGTGGTCTATACTGTGTCATGGCACAGACGATGCTCGCTTAGCAGTGCCTTGGTACAGAGGTGGATGCAGCGGGCACACACGATGATGGCAATAAAGACCTCACTCAGTTGCTGGAATGAAGGAACTAGGTAACTGCTTCAACAAGGACGGTCTCGGCTCCACCTCCGATCTCAACAGAGTGCAAAGACTGAGTGTGAGCGCGGCTGCCATCTCTCTAGAAATCACTGAATTCCTTTGAACATTTTTCTGTTATAGACACGCGAATATCTTCTTCTTCATAGTCATCAAAGTTGCTGGTATCTCCGGAGCCTCTGAACTTTGGTATGAATGGAGCTTCAACCTACAATTGAGAAAAATAAGAGAGAAAGAGAGAAAAAAAGAAATTCCTAAGAATTTCCAAACACGAAGGAAAATAAATTCCTACGAGTCTGACATGATGGCATCTTTAAGGGCCATTAACGCCTTAAAATATAATAGCATTAGCAGAAATAAACAGTAAGCTTATTTCTAATAATCTCAACATATTCACTCCAGGAAAAGTTCACGCCAACAAAATACTTATGACATTTCTAGGAAAATTAACTCTTGTTATCAAAATACTAGCGCCTCAGGTCACAGAACTCTATAGATTTTTCTTTATCAGTTTTTTATTTCCAAAGTCTTTATCCCCCTCCCTTTAAATTCCTTTTTCTCTGAGCATAACACATACATCTTAGACGTACTCATAACCTACTTGGTGGTGGTGTCGTGGTACCGGGGACTGAACCCAGGGCCCCATGCATCTTAGCAAAGAGCTCTACCACTGGGCTTTATCCCCAGCCTTTTTACTTCCTCTTTAAATTCTCAATTTATTTAAAATATCTGGCCATCAAAACTTTCTAGGAAGTTGGGAAGAAACATACCCCTTTTAGAATAAAAGAATTGTTAAGTCCTAGACATTTGTCTCTTTTGAACCCAAAGGTAAATGCCTTTTGGACATTTAGGCTATGGTATTCTGTGAAGATTTCATGATGAATTAAATGTGTGAGGAAAAGAAGAAAAAAATAATGCTGCAATTTTCACAGAAACTACAGAATTTACCAATGATTACATACAGTTGTTTCAGTTTTCCTTTAACATAACTCTTTGGGGAAGGCAGATATTTTCATTCCCATTTTATAGATTATGAAACAGAGTTGACCAAATTTACACTACTAATAAGTAGCTAAAGCAAGTCTCCATGGGTCTCCAGTTCTCATCCAGAGCACCTACTACTGCCTACTGCCTGTATATGGCTATTTATGTATAAATTATTTATATGTATGATTGTGATAATATAAGATAGACACACAAACAAGACACTTAAAAAATAAGGTGGAAAATAAGTAGGAATGGAAATTCTAACACACACTTCATTGCGGCACCTGCCACAGGGACTGTTGCTTTGTGCTATACAGAAAAGCGAGCTAAGTGACGGCTGCTTTATTCCTAGCGGGACAGCACTTTAGAATCACACTTAGAATCACGTGACCCTGAAGCTGCACGGTTTAAACTGAGTAGACCACTGCATTGTCCTGTTTTATTTTCCTCTTCTGTTAGATACAGTAAGACTGTTTCATTGCTCATAAACACTGGATCAAAGAATAAAGACTATAAAAACCATATACATTTACTAGTTTTTGTACCATTGTGTGTAGTTATAATCAACAAGATATCAAACCAAATGCCTAAAGTAATAGATTATTCCCATCTGTAAATGATCCAGAGATCCTCACATTAGTTTAACTGATAGTGATATCTAGTTGTCACTCAATTTTCTTAATACTACAATTTGGCTTTTACCACTTTTATTTTGGTACCGGGGATCGAACTCACGACCTGGTACTTCCCAGACAGGCGCTGTGCAGCTGAGCTATATCCCCGGCCCACCACTTTGAGTAAGTTAACAGTAACTTAAGCCCCTTTGAAAATACATGAACTCTACATGACTGGCAGCAGTTCAGTCCTATTGTATTGCCAGAGTAATTACTACAAGTTCAGTACACATGGATGGAGTATGAGACAGTAAGTAAATGCAGAATAACAGTAGACATTTTTATTCATAAGTATGAAATGATTAAAAATATATCACAAATCTTTAAAATACTAATAAAATTAGCAAACTACAAACAAAGCTAAAAAATATACCTACTATAACATTAACAATAAATATAAAATAAAGATAAGCAGTAATAGTTACAAATTAATATGGCTGATTTTATAGAAAATATAACTTTCTAAAATCAACTCAAGAAGAGTCAACAGTCCTTATTAAAAATTTATAAAGAATAATTATAATTTTACATTTTGCAATTTTCTAAAGCATAAAAACATGGAAAACTTCCAATCTCATTTTATGAATCCCACACAACCTGCACTCCAGAAAAACAGAAACTACAAATCAATGACAGGTATGTCCACGGAAGTAAAAATCTTAAATTGAATGTTCACAAATTGATTTTGTACAAATATTAAAATAAAAATATACCATAATTAAACTATTGATTCCAGAGACATAAAGATATGTGCCCAATATTATTAATCACAACAATATGTCAAAGAAGATACCCTGGGACCCAGGGTTAGCTCTTTAATCTGGTTAAAGAATACCTATCTTAGACAAATAGCCAACTTCAATTTGGCAGTAAAGCACGAAAGGCATTTCTGTTGAACAATCAGACAAAACAAGAAAGCTAACCACCCTGCTGTTTAAAAATACCATTCCAGACATTTTTAGCACATATAGCAAAGCAAAAATGAAAACAAGAGCTGTAAATACTGGAAAAGAAACAGGCAAAATGAAATCCCTGCCCCTGTGATTGTCAACAAAAATCCAAAGAAATCATATAAACCTATTGAAAGCAACAATAGAATTAAGTAAGGTGGCAAATTATAATGTAAATATAGAAAATATGTTTTCCCCGTATTTTGCTAAAATAGCAAAACAAACACATTTGCATAAATTTAAGGAGTTTAAAATATATATATTTAAAGAATAGTTAAAACTTTACTCAATGCCAGAAAATATCTGAATAAATGCAGAAGCATAACATGTTCATTATGGTACATTTTCAAGATTCAAATTTTCTCCTAATTAATATGCAAATTTACTGTAATCACAAGTAAAATCTCTAAATACAATACAAATCTTTAGCAAGTCCAGGCAATAAATAAGCCACTGACAAGTCTAATTAAAAAAAAAAGAGAGAGAAAGAAAAATACAGGGGCTAAAGATGGCTCCCTAGGAAAAATACTTAAATTTCTAAATATTTATTAATACTTAGATTAATAAAATTGCCTTCACCTCCTGGGCACTGGGATTACAAATGTGCATCACCGTGCCCACCCAAAATTGCTGTTACTAATCGTCAAGTCCTGCATTGGTAAGAGCAAATAGCGAAAAAATATGAAATGAATTTTATGAGATTTAAAATCTCTTTTAAATCACTATGGACCTTATTCTTGACTACATAACATATCCACTTGAGATAATAATGCTAACAGTTATATTTCATGAATTGAAAGACTAACTTCTAGGCTCATCTTGTGAGATATGGAGATTATACTACCAGTGTTTTGGTCTTACCATATTTTCTACTTGTATTTTAAAATTCTTTTATTGCTTTGTTTTTATAATGTTTTTAAAAATTATAAATTAGAAAAATGCTTTCAACATTTAATTAGAATATTAAAATGTTTTCTCCTTCAGAAAACTCACTGATATGGCTCCACAGTAATATAAAACGTGGAAATTCTCTAAAACAATAGAAGTTCTGCTTTTATTTTTTAAAATGAAGAAAAAATAAACTCAAGATAAAAGCGCTATTCATGAAAGCTATTTTTATTGGCATTTAAGAAGTAAAAGGAGAGCTATAAAGGTAATTCAGCACAGAAAAACATTTTCTTAAATTTCTCTTTTATGAAGAAAAAGTAATAACCATTATTAACTAACATACTATAATCAACATAGCTAATATATTGGTAACTGGGGTAATACAAATATTAGTTTCTTTAAAATATGCTACTGTTCAACTACAAGTTATCATCTTTTATTTTGGTTAATGACAGAAATTATCTTGGTTTTATATTTATGTTCTAGCCTTCAACTTGCCTGAATTTCAGAATCTCTTAAACAAGCAAAAAAGGTCAAAAACTTCAGACACGGAATTATTCTTCTTGCTTTTCCTTTTCACTTACGTGACTAGATGAATAGCCTCCCTGCTCCCTGAAAGGTAAACTTCATGCGGGCAGGGACAAAGGTTGATTACACTCATCACTGTATTCTCAGCACGCTGCAGAATACCTACCACAGACTCCGATGTTCAAAAACTACGTGGAGAAATATGTGAATAAATAATTGCTAAAGACAAAATGTAGTAGTGTCAGATAATTTGTTTAGATATTACAAAGAAGGCTGAATCAGAACTCCTACTTCCACTCTGTATCTTCAAATTATTTTCAAATGAATAAAGGAAAGTTGTATGTGAAAAAAGATGAATGTTCAGTAAGTAATACAGCAAATATTTAGGGATTTTAGTGATATTTGATGACAGGAATATAAAAACAAGTAACATCCCTGTTCTCAATGCAGTCTGTTAAAATAATAAGGAGTATATCAAAGAATAGCTCTCAGAGAAAATATAGCAGAAGTAACATTTAAGTGAACTTTTAAAAGATTAATAAGAATATGACAGATGCACAAATGAGAAACCATCCAGAGAAAAGGAGAAAACCTTTTCATGGGCCTGGTATGTGGAAAAGCATGAATTTTGGGGGAGACATTACATAATAAATTTGGAGGCCTGATAAATGCCAACTGAGGTAAAAGTAAAGACTGAAAAATGTCTCCAGAAATTAAATTAAATCAAATCAAATCAATGAAATGTTGTATCTGGCTGCACGCCTACATTGCATTTCTGAATTGGAAACTGTATTTGTTTATATGCTGTCTTTTTATGTGGCTTCAAATCAGTTTTGAAATGCAAACCCTAAGGATATTGTCTAATACACAATTTCCATAGCATTGTGAAGAGTGAAGGGTATGGGTTGAAATATTTAACAAGGAAAGCATTTCAGATTAATGTTCAAAACAGAAAACAGTATTTCTCTTTTATCGAAGCAAAAAAATCATTTTTAAATTGTAGGCTAAAAGGTACTTTAGATTCTGCATAGGATGAATTTGAAGGACAAAACATTGAAACCCTCTGCTACATTGAAAATGCCTCTATAATCTAAATTATATTTAAATTTAAATTTTACGGAGAAAAAAAACAAAAACAATGATACAGAATTTCATATCAAGATAATAGGAAATTAACAATGGTTAATATATTGCGGATTGTTATCTTCAAAGTAGTTGCTCAGGCTGTAAGATACAGGCATGCAAAATTGATCAAACAATATAAGCACAAACTGTTCTTTTCAATGAACTAAAAGAAATTAGTTCTCTTCCCTCTTCTTTCCCCCATTCCAGTTGTTCTTTCCTTTTCAGCAGTTTCTTTTCCTTTCACAATATCTATTGTAGGTTTTGGATCTCATTTACTCTTTCAGTTTCTTATACTAGGGAAACAGTATGACGTTTACACAGGAGTCTGATTTATTTCAATTATGAGTATGGTCTCTAGTTGCATCCATTTACCTATAAAAGGCTCAAGTTTATTCTTCTTTATAGCTGTATAGTACGCCATTGTATAAAAATACTACATCCTTTTTATTCATTCCTCAGTTGATGGGCATTTGTGTTGTTTCCAAGATCTGACTATTACAAATTATGCTGCTATAAATATGGGTGTACATATATCGCTATGGTATAATGTTTTTAATTCTTCTGGGAAAATACCCAGAAGGGGGATCATTCGGTTGAACGGGAACTCCAATCCTAGTTTTCTGAGGAATCTCCTCACTGATATCCACAGTGCTGTACCGGTCTACATGCCCACCAACAGTGGAGAAGGTTTGTTTTTGCCCTACAGCCCCACCAGTATTTGTTATTGGTTGATTTTTTGATGACAGCCATTCTTTCTGGGGTAAGGTGGAATCTCAGTGTTCTTTTAATTTTCATTTCTCAAATGACCAATGATGTTTAACATTTTTTCATATATTCATTTGCCATTTGTATTTCTTCATCTGAGAAGTGTGTATTCATCTCAGATGCCCGTTTTTGGATTGGGTTTTTGAATTTGGGGTGCCTGATTTTTTTCAAATCTGTGTATGTCCTAGATAGAAGTCCTTTGTCTGAGAGACAGTTGGCTAAAATTTTTTCCCACTCTGTGGACTTTCTTTTCACTCTGTTGGTGATTTATTTTGATGTGCAAAAACTTTTTAATAAGATGAGATCCCAATTGCTAATTCTTTGACGTATTTCCCAAGCAGTTTGCATTTTGTTTATGAACTCTCTGCTTACCCCTATGTTGAGATTTCCACCTACTTTCTTTTCCAGTAGATTTAGTGTTTCTGTTTTAATATTTAGATCTTTGATTCATTTTGACTTTAGTTTAATGCAAGGTGACAGACATGGGTCTAGTGTTAGTCTTTGGCATGTGGAAAGTCAGTTTTTCCAGCATCATTTATTAAAGAGGCTATCTTTCTTCCAGTGAACATGTTTAGCCCCTTTGTCAAGGATAAGGTGGCTGAGTGTCTTTGTAGTTGTGTCTGCATCTTCTAATCTGTTCCACTGATCCTCAGTCTGTTTTGTTTTTGCCAGTACCATGCTGATTTTATCACAGTAACTTTGGAGTATAATTTCAAGTCAGGAATTGTGATGCCTCTTGTCTTGGCTTTGTCACCCAGGATTGCTTTTGCTATTCTAGGTCTCTTCTGTTTTCAAATGAATTTTAGGAATGTTTTCTCTAGATCTGTGAAGTAAGCTAATAGTATTTTGATTGGCATTGCATTAAATCTCTATAACAGTTTTGGGTGTATGGCCATTTTCACAATTTTGGTTCTTCCTATTCATGAGCAAGGGGTATCTTTCCATTTTCTGATATCCTCTTCAATCTTCCCTTTTCAGAGTACTGTAATTTTCAATGAATAGATCTTTTACTACCTTTGTTAGATTGATTTCTCAGTATTTCATTTTTGGGGGATGGTATTGTGAAAGGTGTTGTTTCCCTAATTTCTCTGAGTTTGTTGTTTGTGTACAGGAATGCTATTGATTTTTGAGTGCTGACTTTGTATCCAGCTACACTGCTGAATTTGGTTATCAATTCTAGGAGTCTTTTGGTGGAGTTTTTGGGGTCTTCTAAGTAGAGTATCATGTCATCTGTGAATAATGACAACTTAACTCCTTCTTTTCCTATTCTTTTTATTCTTTTTCCTTATTCTTTTTATTTCCCTCTCTTGTCTAACTGATCTGGCTAATGTTTCCAGAACTATGCTGAATAGGAGTGGTGACAGTGGACATCCTTGTCTTATTCTTGATTTTAGATTGAAAGATTCAGTTTTTGTCCATTTAGTATGATTTTGGCTGTTGGTTTGTCATAGATAGCTTTTATTAGATTGAGGTAAAGACCATCTATTCCAATTTTCTGTAGGGTTTTTACCATGAACAAGTGTTAGACTTTATCAAAAGCTTTTTCTGCATCTATTGAGATAACCACGTGATTTTTATCTTTGGCTCTGTTGATATGGTATGTTACATTTATTGATTTGTGTTTGCTGAACCATCTTTGCATTCCTGGGATGAATTCCATTTGGTCTTGATGTATAACCTTCTTGGTGATTTGCTGCATTCTGTTTGCTAGTATTTTATTAAGGATTTTTGCACCTATGTTCATTACAGAGATTGGCCTATAGTTTTCTTTTTTGGTTGGGTCTCTCTCTGGTTTTGGTATCAGGGTAATACCTGCCTCCAGGAATGAGTTAGGGAGAATTGCTTCCCTTTCAATTTGATTAAAGAATTAAACCCTAACTTTTAAAAAGCTTTTAAAAAAGTTTAAAATTGTGAAAGAAGAGTCTCACCTTCCTCTGGTAAATAGCAATCCAATCTGTTGTGGCAAACCACTTGTGAGTTTTTATATCGCTCACACCATTCTTCAGATTTCCAAATCGCTTTGTCAAATCAACCTGCAGCAGGTTCCTTAGAAGGTCCTTGAGATCAGAACTGAAGTGAGATGGGAATCGGACCTGCAAAAATTAAAAGCATATGCTAAAACCCACATTCAAGATTCATGACACTCTTGTTTTCATAATGGTTTTTTGTTAAGGTGAAAGGTTTATTATATAGACAAAAATATTCAGCGATGCCCTTCAGACCTTCAAATACGTTTAACTGCATGTTATAGTCCCCATCAAAATCTGAAAAAATATAAATTATTTGAGTGAATGAAATAAAAGTGTTCTTTTAGGGCCTTATTTTAATCATGAACTTCCTTCCCTTTAAGGACATGGCTGGCTGTGCACACATTTAGAACATTTCCAACCATACCAGAAGCCTCATGCATATTCCAGAGGGATTTCCTTGGACCTCACTTAATAAGCTTCTGTCTCAGAGTTGTACAGATTAAAGATTTTAATAGGAACAGAACAAGCACTAGTATGTACATTTTGAAAAGAGATCTATCAAAAAAAGTCTAAAAATGATCATAAAAACTCACACTGCCTTTCACAACACAGGAAACTATTTTTTACTTATTAGTAGTCAACTTTTAAGCATAATTCTGCTATTATGTAACAGTATGACTGGAGTACTAGAGATGAGATGTTGAAAAACTGAGATTCCTGAGGATTACTTATGATTATTGTTCCCACTTTATAGGTGTGGGTGAAGCAATTAAGACCTATAATGATTAAATAATCTGCCCAGGATTACAGAGCTACGTAGTTATTGTTATTCTAAACAGGTGCTCTGATGTCAGAGTATATACTCCTAATTATTCTAGACTGGTTCTCTGATTCTGTAATCTGAACATAAGATGAGGAACTTTCTAAAAGACTGATATTTTCATTTAAATTTTTTCTTTTGTTTTTTCCCTCATTTATCCTAGTTGAAGTAGTAACTAGAGAACAAGGGTGTAGATTATTGCAAGAAAATGAGCTTATTTTACTTTATTCAAAATCTTCATTTTAAAGATAAGGAATTTGAACTCTAGAAGGCAACTGACTCGGTCAGTCAACTGTGGGGAAATAACTTACTACAGTACTCCTGACTTCTACATTTATGAGCTTTCTTCCACAGCAAATAATGTGACAGTTGCTATGAACACCAGATAAAGAAAAAGAAGGATTTTCTAAACCCATTAGTTACTTAGTTATGAGAGATAAGTTTACTGGAACCCTGGTATCATTTAACATGGAAAAGGTATTTGTACAACATGAAAGAGGTGCTCACACAATATGCACTTCCTGGAGTTCTTCCTTTGATCTGTTTTCCTTAATTTTATTTCCTGTTTAGAATTCTTTCCAACCTTCAGAGACCATGTTACTTCTGAGTTTCCTAATGATAGATACTTGAGATTGAATGTATTACTACAGTGCTGTATAGATATGTACAGCAAGCTCCTGGGAAATGATACAAATATATCTGAATTGTCTAAGATCACTGAAACAAATACAGATGTTTAGAATCCACAGAAGACCTAATGAATCAATATCTCTAAGGTAAGACTCCATTTCATGATGACAGAGACCTCAATCGAAGTGCTGGTCTAACACATGGAGCTAACTGATGAGTGTTTAATGAATGCATGAATTCAAATTCAACAAATATTAATTGAACACTGACTACATAACAGGACCTAATGTGCCTAAGATGCATTAGTAAACAAGAAAATGATTCCTCCCTTCATGGAGTTGTCATTCTAGTGAGAAAGACAGAAGATAAATAGTAACAGCAACTGGAGTGATCCTTTAAAAATGTCATTAAATCACTCATCACAAAACACAGTATTGTAAGAGTTTTAAATTTTATTCTGAAGAAAATGGGGAATCTTTGTAGCCAGCCAGTCTGCCTGCCTGCCTTCTTTCCTCCCTCCCTCCCTTCCTTCCTTTCTTCCTTCCTTGTTTTTAGTGCTAGGGATTAAACCTAGCACCAAATACCACGTGCAAGCTTAGTGTGCAACACACCCTCACTGAAATGTTTTGAAAGAAGTAACAGGATTGGATTAAAAATTTTTCTTTGTGGGGGGCAGGTACCGGGAGTCAAACTCACAACCTTGCGCTTGCCAGGCAGGGACTTACGCCACTGAGCTATATCCCCTGTCACCAATTTAACATTTTTAAAAGAACCACTCTTGTGGCTCAGATGAGAATGGTAGCGGTGGTGGTGGTAAAACATGACTGAATTCTGTACACATTCCAACAGCAGAGCCAAAAGCATTTTCCTGTACATTAGATGTGGGAGGAAGACGCCAAGGTGTTTGGCCTGAGCAAGTACAGGGATGGAGCTGCCATCGATTGAGACGCAAAAGGTTCTGGAGAAAACAGGTTTTCCTACGGGAATAAAAACCTGTCCATTTTAGAGAGGTTAAATTTAGCAAATTTATTAGATATCTGAGGGGAAATCTCAAACAGGATACTGAATACAGGAATAAGGTATGAACTGAAAAGATGAAACTGAAAATTGGCAGCTGGCATTATAGACAGGAGGGTGGCTGAGACCACTAACATAAGAAAGAAAGGCCCACGCCAATGAGGCTAAGAAGGAAAGATCAGCAATGGAGGAATAAAGAAAACTGTAAAGAGTAAGTGGAGCAGGCAAGGCATAACAAACAGATTACTGAGCCAGATTCTATTTTTTTGTTTTGCTACGAACCACTTTTTGGTTTTGGACAATTCGGAGTCTTGCTTTACCTACACATAGGATGAAGGAGTTAAATGAAATAAAATTTAATATCTTTGACACTTCAAAAATTCTACCAGCTATTTCTTTTTAAGGATTCATTTATTCATTTATTTGTTTTAGGAGACAGGGCCTTGTTATGTTGCCAGGCTGGCCGCAGACTCCTGGGATCAAGCAGTCCTCTTGTCTCAGCCTCCTGAGTAGCTGAAATTATTACTGCACTTAGCAAAGCTATTTCTTTAGTAAAAAGAACTCCTGCCTTTTAACTTCAAAACCAGTTAAACACATGCTCTGTGACCTAGGGAAAACCCTTTTACCTTCCTGATTCTCAGTTTCCTCATCTCTAACATGCTGAGAGTATTTTTTATGTAGATATGAAAGGAAGTTATGTAACTTCAATGAATCTGCCTTTTTTTTTGATGCCTCGTATCTTGGAGACACTATTTAGGTTTCATTTTTAACCTGCCCATTAGAAGACTATTTTAATGATTCCAAGCCGGATATTTAGATTCAATGAAGGAACACGGAAGATAGCAAATCTATGTTTATGTTGTCAGACTGCCTAAGGACTCCAGTCCATCAGAAAAGTCATTTGGAATACTGGAAGTTCCTCCTTTCTTCTTGGCTCATGTGCCACCTGTTAATTTATGGAATAAAAACATTCTTAAAAGCTTAAATTTCATAAAATGAGGGGGAAAACGCATAGGTATAGACTTGCTTTAGAAGGACAGCATGGCAAATATATCTGATACCCAAAACTACTTAGTCAAATTACATTATGTAATATGTTAAACTACAAAACTCACTCTGAATTGAGCAAGCTCAACAGAATATTTGCTCTGCTTTCAGACCAATTATAAAGTTTTACACATTTCAGTTTCAGGAATGACTATTATTTTCTACAAATTTGATAGGAAGTTACATCCAACAAAACAAATCAGTTCATGTTGTTATGGTATGCATGATTTAAATTCATTAACTGACTTTACTCTTTTTTTCTTTTAGAAATAAAATAAGTCCAAATCAAATTTGTCTATACTGAACTTAATTGCAGAAATTATAAAGTTGATTTTTGGCTTGTAGCAGGGAAAAATTTTACTGCTATTCTGCAGTTACAGGCAGGGGAAAGGGTTAAGTAGTAACATTATCTTTTATGCATTGGGATAAAATTTACTAGGCTTAAATGACTCAGAAGAGTTTGCACACAGCCAACAAGCAATAATCTATTAATTTCTGGTCATAGCATATTGGAATAAATTTAAATTATCTCCCTAAGTTATGTACAAGAGGTTCTAAAATATCTGCAGTACCAGTGAAGGATTTATCTATCAAAAATTATCATATATATTAGTTAACTTTTCAAAGGCCCTAACAGCTTTTTATAGAGTAGCGTTCAGCTTCTATAGACATGGCGCTGAGCTCCACACTGCCTCAAAGGACCCAGGGCAACTTTCATCACTCTAGATATTGTAAATAAAAAGAAAGAGCAGCACATTTGAAAATATTCATAAATTCTGGTGCCATGTCTATGGGCTCTCTAATCTGTTCTCTGTGCTATGCAGAAACAGTGGTAGACAGATTTTGTGGTTGCAGAGAACACTACACACACCATCCTCACTCCTCCGACAAAATAAAAAGCCATTTTGTAATCATTTGCTCATCAGACCACTGAAGAGCTGTCTCAAAGCAGGTGCTAATGAGGATTTTAAATGACTGCAGCAAAGTGTTAAAAAAATGATCCTGTATAAATAGAACTGCCTTTGATTTTATGAAAATGACTTTGAGTATTTCTAAGTCTCTTTAACTATAGCCATGGCCAAACAGAAAATAGCATTTAAATTTCCCAAAAAAGTATTAACAATGGTATTTTAGAAAAAATTTAGAGACAGACACACATATATGTATGCTACTAAGGAAACAGAGTAGGTCCAGAAAAGAGTTAACATAGCAGGCCTGAGATCACCACCCTTAGGACTCCTTGAGATTAGACCCCTGGAAGGTATCTGGAAACTTGAATGGTATCACTTCCTTACACTGTGTGACACTTCCCCCTCATGACAAGAGTGGCTCGGACTGTTTGTACAAACAATACGGTTTATGCTGAATATCTGCTTTCATTCAGGGGATCTTGGACTTGGGTATGTGCTATGTAGACAGTGCATATGTGCCATTTCCAATAAAAACAGTGGGCACAGTCTCTAATGAGCTTCACTAGTATACCGCATTTCACACACGTTTCACAATTCATTGCTGGAGGAGTTAAGCGCGTTGCTGTGGCTCCCAGGGGAAGGACTTGAAAGACTGTTCCTGGTTTCCTCTGGACTTTGCCAGACTGCCTTTTCCCTTTGCTGGTTTTGCTTTGATTTCCACTTTTGTAATACGTCTTGGATATGAGTATCAGTGTATGCTGAGTCCTGTGAGTTCTCACAGGGAATCACAAACCCAGAGACGGGTTTTGGGACCCATGACATAGAAAGCAATGGCCACTGAGCTGCTAATCAATTACCCCTCATGTGAGTGTTGATCTATTTTTGGGAAAACTTAATCAAGTCTTTCATCATCCAGTATATACTTGTGTTTCTACTTCTAGACTCTGCAGCATTTCCTTGTACATTTCTGGTGCTTGTTAAAAATGGAATAATATTTATGCTATATATAATGAAGCGCAGGATTTTAAAAAATTATGTAAGCCAGACTTTAAAAGCTGGTTTCCATAACAGCTGTTACTTGATTATCCTATTTGCAACTATCAGGTTTTTTTTAATTTTAAAAAGCAAAACAGAAAAAAAAAGGATAGAAATGATACAGAATTTTAAAAAGTACAGTAGGAAATTAACATTAGTTAATATATTGCATATCGTTATCTCAGAACTAGTTATTCAGGTTACAAGATCTAGGCACAAAAAATGATCAAACAATCAAACAGTGACAGCACAAGCTGTTATTTTCGATGAACTAACAGAGATTGGCAGTATAGTTATCTATCTTGCAGGTGTCAATTCTGAACACAGTATTAACTTTTATACTTCCATGGATAATACAGCCAGATAAAGTTGCTATCAGATGAGTGATTCTTGTCATAGTATACATGGCACCAAGGCATTAAACCTAAAGATTATATACAAAAACAACAGCATATGTATTGTCAGGACAAAGCACAGTTAAATTCAGAATTACAATTTTTTTCTGGCAGCTATGCATTTCTAAACCAGAACCTTAATACTGCATGAATAATTTGACATTTAAATACCACCTCTTCTATTTTTTAAAGGCAAAATATGTGTAGGAGACAATCTAACGAGCTGATTGATCATCTTTCTGTACATTTAAAAGTAGCAGCTTCAGTTGAAATACTGTAATAGAGAAAATATTTAATCTAATGTTCAAATATATATATTTCAGTGAATTAATCATTTATTTTTATTTTAACTTTCGACTATCATTGATACCTATAATTTTTATGGTATGGCTTCAGAATGGAAAATACAATCAACATAAAATGTTACATAAAAATATTCTTTTAAAAATCAGAAAAAGCAATTCTGAATGGAAAGTGTATTTTTAAATGCTATTTTATATTAAGACCATTAAAATTTAAATGCAAATAGGAGATCCATAAATATAAGACCAGAATTAGATTTTTAATGAAAAATTAGAAGAATTTAAAAAACTAGTTTCCAATCTGCCTTTTAACTACTAGACAGAGAGCTAATAAAAGTTTTACAATATGGTTAGAGATACATCTTAGTTTGTATTTGGAAGCAGAAACACCTACTTGTGCTGGGAAGAAGTGATTATGATTTGTATTTCATGTAATATAGAAAGTAAAGGTCACTGAAGAGTGAAGGTCCGCTTTTATGGTTCTGTAAGTGGTATTTACGTTTTACCAGTAATACAGCTGAGGTATGTTTTTTTCATTAGTCTGTTAATTTATGCATACTGACACAATAACAAGCTTTCTCCAAAAAGTGTGATAAAATACAAAACAAAAAATCTTATAATCCCTGTGGCCTGCATATACACAATGACATACAGAACGACAATACGATGTTGAAATAAGGATCCTTACGTGGTTGAATAGACGTGTGGTATTGTTAAATGTCTTGTTCCTAAAGCCTACCTGTGTAGCATCCCTAATTTAACTTTTGGTCCTGGCAGAAAGGATAAATTATTGCGATGTGGCCATTTGGGTACCTCATGAATATTTAACATTGTAAATTTTAAATTCATGGGTCCTGAGGTCAGCTGTTACACTGTTCAGAGCTTGAATCTGGCTAAGACACAAAGAAATGGAGACTGCCTCTATCTTTTTTTAGAACTTTTAGATTGATTAAATTTACCTCTGCCTAAGAAGATCTTAACATAGAAAGTCAAGTATCTCAGATCTCAGGAATAATGTGATGGAAAATTTTGTGTTCTGTTTCCTTTCATACTCTAAATAGAGCTATGTGGACTTAACAAAAAGGACAAGGTAAAAGAAAGTACCATATGCAGGAACAGCATGAAGGAAAAATATTCCTTCTCATATACCTTATCACTAATTTCCTGATGTACAGAATGTTTCTTCCTGGAAAGGTTTAAAAGGCTACTTACTCTTCCTTTGCTATCTGGTAGGAAAAATCAGACTCATCTCTTTTGAGATTGACTACAGGACTTTCAAAAAAGACCTTGGACGTGCAGTGACCCTAAACAAAATGTCTTTGGGACCAAATTAGAGGTTGTAAATGTAAGAGAAAGGTTTATGTGGCTATGTACAAAATATAAAACACTATGACACAGTAAATTACTCATGTTCAAGAATAAGTTCATATCAATGACAATCAAAATCAACATGAACATTTCTGTTAAAAATCAGTTCTATAAACTCATCCATTTTACATTTTCTTCTAATTTGGGGGTTTCTAACATAATTCAAAAAGAATTCTCTCCTGAAAAAGAAAATCATAGAAAAACAGCTCTTAAAACTTCCCTCCAAGGAGATATTCATGTGAAATACCTAACAATTTTTATGTATTTGAAGGAATCTAAGAATTATGGCAATCATCCTGTTTTTTGTAAGTGCTAAAAAGTATAAAAATCAAATTTGCTTTACTGTATTGCTAATTTGCTTGTACAACTCCCATTTTTTCTCATAAGACCAACAGTATCAGATCTTTCTATATTTTTTCAAATTTAGGATAATATTATGATGGCACAATATGACTCCAATCTTTAAACTTTAAGATTCATGTACAGAAATAATGAATAAGAAAGGAATGATAAATATACTACTTACCTTCCCAGAAACGATCTTTTCATAAATCTGAATTGGTTGGTCTGCAAAGAATGGGGGGTATCCAGCTGCCATTTCATAGATTAGCACTCCCAGTGCCCACCAATCCACTGCCTTATTGTAGCCCTGAGATAAACCAACACCAATGTCAATTATTACTTAAGTTACTCAGAGGAAAATGAACTCATACGTAATTCAAAATTATCTGGAAGCACATAAAATTTTTCAAGCAGCTGCTAAGCAGCTATTCAGGATGAAATTTAAAAAATGAACAAAATGTATCAGGTCAGATTTAAAACAAACAAAAAGAAGACTTTCCAGATATTGGAAGTGAATATTAGAAAAGATCATTAAATGTTCTTCCTAAAACCATGATAAATATTACTGATAATGGAATTTGTTCTGTTTCACTGAGATAATTTTCTTTTTCAGCAACAGAAAGGAAGGTAGACCAAGAACTCCTAAGGCCCATTATAGGTCCAAAATCTTATGAATTTAGGTTTTCTATAGAAAGGTCAAAGGTTTTGAAACAAAATAGTACTATTAGAATAATACTGGAGCTGATTTCAAAACATTCTACATTCTAGAAGTTTGGAGGGTGAATATATTATAGATAATCATGTCCATCTCATAGGATTTTGTGAAAGGTACAAGTTAAATGTGGAACCAAATTAATATAAATATTTAAGAATAACCTACTTTTGCAATCTACTATTTTTCTTTATATCTCTAAACATATACAGGAAATAAAATTAGTTCGTAGAGTTTCATGAAAAATACAGACATTCCTTGCTTCATAAACTACCTGTTTAAGGACTGTTTGGACTCACGACAACCAGTCTTTCAGTTCTGTACATCTTATTTGTAGAATCTCAATGTCCTTTTTTGTACAGTGTACCTTGTTTATACAGTATTGTAATTTTTCTGATTGTACCATAGTTTTATGTTCTGTTATACATTACAGTACCACGTGTAAGAATTATGCAAACAAAAGCAGTCAGTTTTGACTATGTCTTTTTTTGAATATTGTACATACTATATACAATTCCTCACTTAACGACCAATTCACTTAACGACATACAGCATGACTGTAATTCAGTCATTAAACGAGAAGTGTCTGTACATTAAATGAAAGAGAATACCACATTTAAAAATGCTTTGTATACCAAATTCAAAGATAATGGGTAGTTGGATTTTTTATATTAAAGTTACTAAAATTAACATTTAGAAGTATAAGAAAATCAATAGTAACTTGCATATATTAATGTGGACACAAAGTGTACTATCAACTATGTTCTGTGTCAAGTGTCACAAAAGATTATGGGAAAAAAGCTAACAGTCTTTAATCGTGGGGAAAATAAACTAAGTTCTTCCCAGGCCTTTTGTTCTGCCCTCAAATGTCCCTTATAATTACTATCACCCTCTCCACATTGTGGCCTTTTCTCAGGATGTTAGCCTTACAAATGATTTACTTTTCAAATTATTAGCTAAAATATAATACTATAACCCTCCCTTCCAATCCTGGTGATTCAACCACCAGCCTTTGTGCTGAGCTACAGTCCCAACTCTCTTTATTTTAATTTTGAGACTAGGTTTTACTAAGTCAACAAGTTACCCAGAGTAGGCTGGAATTTATGATCCTCTTGCCTCAGCCTTCCAGAGTGCTGGATTACAGGCATGTGTCACCATCCCTGGCTATTCCTCCCCACCCTTTTTTTCCTGATTCTGTATTATTTTGAAAAGGAAAAACTGATATTAGAGTATTTATTTTATTTTGCTAATATTTACCTTATTTTGCTGATAGAAATGATCATCAACTTTGCTTAACTACTTGATTTCTATGTTTTAAATTCTGTGCTAATGTTTATAGTAAGTGTGCCAGATACAAGCTAGTACTGCAAGTATAGAGAATTAGAAAAAATCAAGGAAAATACTAAGTTACAATAGGTAATAGGCAAAGATGGGAATTAATAATTTATATATACACACACAAAGAAATAGCAAATGGCTATTAGACATTTGAAAAAATCTAATAAGCAGACATGAAAATTAAAACAAGATATTGTTTACTGCCTACTAAATTAGGACATATTTTTAAATAAGAATACTCAGTGCTTGAGAGTGTGGTACCACAGGTCCTCTCATACACTACTGATAGGAGTACAAAATGGTACAATCTTTTTGGAAAGAGATTTGGTAATACATATCAAGAGCCTTTAAAAGGTTCACTCATATTCTTTGATCCAGTAATTCCCCTTCTGTGACTATATCCAAAGGAAATAATGTAAAATACATAAAAAGCTTCATGAACAATGATGTTTATCACAATTATTTATAATGGCAAAAAATGAAAGCAAACAAACAAAAACCCTCTAGCAACAACAACAATAAAAGAAAAAAGAAACAACAACAATAACAAAAACCCTAAGTATTTGACAACAGAAGAATGGCTAAATATTTTATGGTATGTCAGTACACAAACATAAGCAACACACACACACAAAACGATGTTTGCACATTTTTTATTGTGCAAGTGAAAGAAGCCAGAAACAAAACTATATGTCCATTATGATCTGAATTAAAATAACATGCATATAACAATACAATGATATATTTTTTTCTTTAAGACTATCACTAAGTGGTGGGATTACAGTTTTTTTTTGTTTGTTTGTTTGTTTTGGTTTTCTTTATATTTTTCTGCATTTTCCAAATGTTTTTAAAATAACTATTACTTTTACAATTTAGACACACTTGTACAAATACTGGTGCTTTTTTTTTTTTTTTTTTGCGGCACTAGGGATTGAACTCATGACCTCGCGCTTGCCAGGCAGGCTCTTAGGCCACTGAGCTAAATCCCCGGCCCAATGGTGCTTATTTTGTGGTCACATTATTTGTTAGCTACATTTAAAGAAGAAACAGTAAAGATATTTAGATTATAAAGGAGTGAAAAATCTATAAAAGATTTAGATTATAAAAGATAAGAGGATAGCTATAAGAAATATTTTGTTTTAGTCAAATTTCAGTATGTCATTTTGTGGTCTGTAGATGCAAATATTTTATTTCTTTCCCTTTCCTTGTTCTTATTTATACTCAATTTTTGTTAGTTTCACTTTTTAGCTCTTTAAGGAAGAGAGAAGTAAAACCAGTCTTTTAAATATGGTTACAGTTCTCCTATGGCATTTGACTATTGGTAAAAGCTGTGCCACTCTCTTTCAATTGACTAAACCTATTTGACTGCTGTAATACTACCATTAAACTAAAATTAAAAAATGAGTTTCATACATTCCTTTCACTTAGGTGGTAAATTTGAAATGAAGGAAGAATTCAAACATAGTCCATATCATCTCTTGGTTGCTTCCTCTCATGTTACTGGGAATAATTATGAAAAAACTGTTTTGGGTGTCAAAACATGGATATACAGTAGAGGTTAGATTTATTCACTCTCTTTCTCTAACATTCATAATTAAAATTGATAGAAATCATAAAACAAGTGGTAGACTAAATAATTATTCGTTAGCAATTATGCATAAATAGATTTAATTTATAGGTTAGGTCCAATAAAAACATAAAATTAGGTTAATAAACTGTTTTGTCAAAACTCCATTGTAACGCATGCCTCATATTCCTGCTTCATACAGACCAACATTATCAATATACCTTGCTAAGGATTATTTCTGGAGCTAAATACTCTGGAGTGCCACATAATGTCCAAGTTCTGCCTTTAACTCTTTTGGCAAATCCAAAGTCGGTGACCTATGGGGGAAAAAAAAAGTAGACTGGTGAAACTTGTATCACTTCACTATAAATGGTTTAATACAATTAAACTAAAAGTTAAAAACTCGAGGTAAAAATTGAAACTATGAAAAATAGGGAAAAATCAAGTCAATATAATTGAGACTCAAGAAGACAACTATTTAGTGAATGAAAGTTGAAACAACCCATGTTGGAAAGCCCTATTCCGTCTCAAAACAAATGAATAGCAGCAAAGTCCTTTTCAGTCTTTTTCATAAAATCCCAAGAAATAAAAGGACTCATGGAATAAAAGTGAAAGTAAAATATAAAAATAAATGGTTTTAATAATGCAACAATATAATAAATATGCCATTAAGTGCACCATCAAAGCATGAAACCATTACTGGGAGGACCTAATGAAATTATGTACAAAGGAATTGGCATTTCTACTGTACTGCAACTACCGCACTGCAATATAGTAAAGAGCTTGGTCTCCGATCAGACTGTCCCGGTTTAAATCCTGACTCTATTGTTTAGGGGCTGTGTAACCTTCTTATGCCTTGTTTCGTTTGTCTTAGAATGAGGATAACAACACTATTTACATTTCATAGGGTTATCAGGATTAAAAGAGATAACATAGGCTGATCATCTGTTATCTACAATGCTTGGGACCAGAGTACTTTAGGCTTAGGATTTCTCTAGATTTTGGAACATTTGCATAACATAATGAGATCTTGGTGATGGAACCCAAGGCTAAACACAAAATTCATTTATATACTTTCATACACACCTTATAGTCATGGCTTGAAGGTAATTTTATACAATATTTTTAGTGTACCTGCATTTTGACTACATTCATCAGATGTTGTGACATGTGGAATTTTAAACTTGTGGAGTCATGTTGAGGTTAAATAAACTTTTTGCTTAGCATTTTCTTGGATACATCATAGAAATTGTGTTCAAGTCATACCTGGATGTAACCTTGATGGTCGATTAAGAGATTTTCAGGTTTTAGATCTCTGTAGATGAGGTCTAGCGAATGGAGGTACTCAAATGTGAGCACTATCTGAGCTGCATAGAACCGCGCGTGGGGTTCACTGCAAAAACAAAATATTAATTTTCAGGTACAATTGACAACAAATATTAATGAGTATGCTAGACATAAAAACTAACATGCAGTAAGGTATTTTGGGGAAGAAAAGCACTTTTTAAGAGTGAAGAATTTTGTTAATTTCCAAATATTTAGTAAATTATCTTCAAATAATGCTTTGATACCTTTAGGGGACATATTTTCTCTATGTACCTGGATACACTCAGCATCTGATATTTAATTTACATTGAATAAAAATAAACCTTAGCCAGGCGTTTGGCAAACAGTTATAATCCAAGTACTCTGGGAAGCTGGTAGGAGGATTATGAGTTTGAGTCCCGCTTGGGCAATCTAGTAACTCATCAAGATCCTGTCTCAAAATGTTTTAAAAGGGGGTCCTGTTGTGGGGTATGTAGCTTAGTGCCCTGGATTTAATCACAAGTATAGCACAAAAACAAACAAACAACCAAAAAAACAAGCAAAGAAAGCAGCAAGTAAGCAACAAACCAACAAAACATAATCTTAAAAGTCATTTTATTGTAAATTATTATTGCCCATATTAGAAGACAGTGATTCTTTAGAATTACATTTGACCCTGAGAACGACTGAAAACCTAAATGCCAAGTGGAAAGTGCCATTGCTATAGTCAGGCTCTATATTTTCCACAAATTTCAAGTCCTTAAAGAATTTCACTACTTAGAATCTTTTTAACTGCATTAATCTAAAAGTTAATGTTAGGACAAGACATGGGAAAGCTAGTGACAAGCAAAAGAAGCAGTAAAGATATATATTCTTATTATAAAAATGACATATGCTTTTATAAAAAAAATGTAAAATATTGGTGAAAAATGAAGAGCATCCATAATTCCTTCCAGAAACCATATATGCAATTTTGGTATGAAAATTTCCAAATCCTTTACTACATATGTTTACGCAGACACATTGGCATATGTAGAATCTGTAGGCCTGTGTAAACACATGCAGTTCTTGTATACATAGATTGCTTCTATATATCATTGTAATTTTGACAGCAGCACAATTTTCATGCCACAATCTGAGTATGACTCCAAAAGGATACACCAATTTTGTAATTTAAATTTGTAATTAATTTTCTAGTATATTTCACAGAATTCTGCTAATCTACTTGATAACTTGCAATGATTTTTAGATTTGTATCTTTAATTAACAGCCCTAACTATTAATAGTATTTCCCTCAAGATAAATGACATGAATTTGATCTGGCAGTGCCAGAAATAGAATTGTCATAAATATGATATATACACTACTCCTTTTGCTTGTCACTAGATTTCTCATATCTTATCCTGTTTCACATGAGATCCTCAGAAAATACTTGTTGAATGAATGTACAGAAATTATATTTTAAAATAATATTTTAATATAATACACCATCCTCAGTATTTTTTGAGGTCATACTCATGTTAACTGAATTATTATATACAGAGTGAATAAAGCTAACCCTATTCTGGTTTTAGCTTCATTTTACTACAGATTATTAACATTAGTAATCTGTGAGCTATTACACACAAAGTATCAGAATGTGTAGCCTATTTTAATAACTGAGATCTTATTAGTAATAACATAACAACAAGGTATACATGCTTATTAAATTAGGTATATATTTTAAAAACTTAACCTAGGAAAAACTTGGAGAGCAAAATTTGTGAAAAGCACATTTTTATAATTATACCAGCATAATACCACTGTTATTATTTCTACATATATTTCTTTCTCATCTTCAGCCTCCTGTAAACTTATTTTAAATATTATTAATAAATGTAATTATGTTAAACACTATAACTCAAATATTATTTGTCGAATAATATTAGTATTTTAAAATTTAATGTCTTCATTTTCAAGAAATTTCAAATAAATCTCACCATATCTACTAAAGGTAAAATATTTAAATTAGTTTCATATTGCTTGTGTTTGAATTTTAAAACCCATGTATGACATGGTCTTTTATTAATCTTTTTACCCAGTGCCTCATATTGCTAAAATATTGGTTATTTAAATTAAAGGAAATTTTGATACAGGCATTAACTTAAAGATATGGTTTTAAAAAAGCCAGTCTCATAAAGACTTGAGGAAGGGAGAAATATTGAGGAAGGGAGAAAATATGAGGAAGGGAGAAAATGTGAGGAAGGTTCAGTTACCTGAACCTTCCAATTCTTCTCAGGTGAGAAAACATTTCACCTCCAGGAACATACTCCATGACCATGTATAAATTAGAATTATCCTACAGACAAACAAAAGGAAATAACACAAAATCATAAATCTGGTTTAAGAATATTCTAAGACTATACCATATTCAATCAGAACAAGACAAAATCAAAATCTGACAGATTAATAAAACTGAGGAATAAAAAGGAGACTAGAAAATGTTTGAGCTTTTCTATGCTGGGTTCCTCACCACCCTCCCATGTTCTTGTCATGTATTAGTCATATTATTAATGCCTTATATTAGCCTGACACTGCTATTCTGTTTCAAAGAGAACATTTAACTCTTGAACAATTAGACACTAAGGCAATGATATAGTGCTATACTACATGCAAAGGAATAGCAAAGTTAAAAAACTAGCTTGAAAAAAGCTCATAAGAATATTTTATATCTAAGAGAGTAATGGTTTTAATATCTTAGATACATAGGTCTTCATTTGGGGTAAAAAAAGTTGAAGTGTTTCACATGATTCAACTACAGAGAGATGCTAAGTATTATTCCAAAGAGTTGAAAAGTGCCAATTTAAAGAATAAACCTTTTTTGCACTTTATCAGACACTTGAACAGTAAAGCAAAGAATGTTCTGCCTTGTTTACACAAAGACAAGAGTAGAATATAAATCTCTAAGTAAAATAAAGCGATGAGGTCATGGTAAAAAGTGTTTAAGAGAAGTAGAGTTGTATCTATCATATTCATTTGCATGAGTACAAGAATTATGTAATAAGATATTGTTATGTTTCTAGATCACTAAAATACCTGATTTTTAATACCTCCTTATGAAAAATTACACATCATGTTGAACGGCTGCTCCACAGAGAACTAAAACCTTTTCTAATGCTGCATAAGTTTATAAGCACAACAGAATTTGACTACATAAAATTCTAAAGATGTCTCTTTTTCATTTATTCATACTCTCCAGCTTATCATCTGGTTTAGAATTCAATTATAGAATTATATTTTTAAAAATACATCTGCTTGAAAATAATTTTTTTAGATATTACCAAAATTTACCTTAAAAGAATATTCCAGTCGAACAAGAAAAGGAAAATTGACTGCCTGTAATATCCTTTTCTCATTCAAAGTATGCTCTATTTGCTTCAATTTAACAACCTGTAATAAGATAAACGAATTTCAGTGAATTTCAACAAAATTTCAAAGTTACCATCATTTTAAAAGAAAAATGTTTTCCATATAATAAACATGAAGAAACAAAATTGTGAGATTTAGATAAGGAAAACAATAATTATCAAGTAGGCTTATAAGACTTGAAAACACCAAGGAGAGAATTTTAACCTTAATCTTGTGAAAGTTAACTATGAGTTAATAGGCAAGAGTTAAGTGGAAGCAAAAATATAGATCCATAAAATTACTTTAAAAATTAATACATGAAAATTCATGGCTCCTACTGACTTGTAGTCAGGTCACGTATCACTTCCATAAGTAGGTATTGATTATATACACTTCCTAAAATCAGTAAGAAAATAGGAATTAAGTAAACAACCAAAGTTGAAAAACAATGGGTAAAAATGAATAATTTCTTCACCTCATAATACATACATACATACATACATAAATACATACAGGTACAAAATCTAAAAATTTAATTTATACAGCCTCAGATGATGACATACAAAAAGTATTGGCAAAAAAATTACTATGTGTTTATAACAAATAGGTCATTTAGGATGAATAAAGTTTCCTCTGCATTGTCTACTCAACAGAAAGGGGAAAGCAATTTATCTTGACTACATTAAGATTGTGGCTCTATTCCACATGCGATAATTCTATTTTGAATTTAAGGAAAGGTGGCAAAAGAATAAAGACAAATAATTGTGTGTGTATGCGCAAATTGTTAGAGGCAGGCATTCTTTTTTTGCTAGAGACTTATCACTGTGGGTGTGGTTACAGAAATCAACCATCTAAACAGGAATAAGAAGCACAACTAAAGATTACATCTAGTTAATGGCATATTATGTAAAATAAGGACTATATAAATAATACTGAGCGAAGAATAATGTACCAGGAGTCACAAGATCTGGGTTCTAGCCTAGGCCTTCTACTCAATCAGCTTGGTAAAGTTTTGGAGGTGTTATTTCAATACTTTGAATCTGAGTTTTTAAAATCTGTAACATGAAGTAGCTGGGCCATTATCATCCATATTTTAACTAGTTATAAAACTAGTCCATATTTTCACAATAACATATATAACATCAGCTGGAAAATTATTCTTGCTTTCTGTTTACTTTTGTATATTAGGTTTTCAATAACACCAGGTTTTTAATTAGGTGTAAGCAATATGTTGGTTTGTGAAATAAATAATGAAAACTAAAAAAGAGAGGCTGTCTGCATTACAGTCTTAAGCCAGCTATGTACGTGAGGGACATAATACAATTAAAAACAGAAACGAATTCAAAGTATACAAACTCCCAAAGCATATGTGCTTAGCTCATTTTTAAATTAAATAGTTAAAATGTAACCATCTAAATTGAATTTACTTTTAAATATGTATATCTACTACACCCCTTGGGATGTAGTCCATATTTTAAGTTCAAAATTCACAAAAAATTGTATTTACTTCTTAAATATTTCTGTTAAATACAGACTTAAAAAGCATTGAAGAGTGATTTCTTAACAGCTGATTTTTTTTAAAGACCTAACGTGAGCTATTAATAAAGAAAATAGGCTACATATCATTCTTTCCCTCCAAAATGAGCATTATATACTCCTGTGAGTAAAGTTTCAAGATAGAGTAGCACAGGATTGAGAACATGTGGGGAATGCTAATAAGAGACCACAATGGAAATGGGATGAAAACTATAAGGGTTAGGAAATAGGCTCTATTCTGAGTAGGCTGAGTTCTGACTTCATTTAATAAACATGATGAAGCTTTTTTGATGGATAAGGGAAATGGTATAATATAGTTGAAACATTTTGTTGGCAGGGAGGTGGATAAATTAGTAGAGATAAAAAGCCTGAGGTTGTAGAAATTATGATGCTAATGTAAAAGATCAGTCGAAGTTAATTAGGGATCAAACTATGAGATGGTAGAAAAGCTCTTTGAGATTATAAATATATTTTAAAGAAAAAAATAAGGAATAAAGGCATAGAA